>CAXITT010000011.1:389939-403388 GCA_964033795.1 Lymnaea stagnalis
GGGGGGGGGGGGGACTTGGCTTACCCCGAGGGGGCTCTGCCCCCCCCCCCCGAGATATAGCTGAAAGAAACCCTGCTCTCCATACTCTCTACGCAGTATTGTCTTTAGCAATAATTTGATCTGTGGCATAAAATAAAGTAGCACTCTATTTCTTCACAAGTAGCACTCTATTTCTTAACAAGTAGCACTCTATTTCTTCACAAGTAGCACTCTTTTTCTTCACAAGTAGCACTCTATTTCTTCAAAAGTAGCACTCCATTTCTTAACAAGTAGCACTCTATTTCTTCACAAGTAGCACTCTATTTCTTCACAAGTAGCACTCTATTTCTTAACAAGTAGTACTCTATTTCTTCACAAGTAGCACTCTATTTCTTCACAAGTAGCACTCTATTTCTTCACAAGTAGCACTCTATTTCTTCACAAATAGCACTCTATTTCTTCACAAGTAGCACTCTATTTCTTCACAAGTAGCACTGTATTTCTTCACAAGTAGCACTCTGTTTCTTCACAAGTAGCACTCTATTTCTTAACAAGTAGCACTCTATTTCTTCACAAGTAGCACTCTGTTTCTTCACAAGTAGCACTCTATTTCTTCACAAGTAGCACTCTATTTCTTCCCAAGTAGCACTCTATTTATTCACAAGTAGCACTCTATTTCTTCCCAAGTAGCACTCTATTTCTTCACATGTAGCACTCTATTTCTTCGCAAGTAGCACTCTATTTCTTCACAAGTAGCACTCTATTTCTTCATGAGCTCTTACGTGAGCAAGAGTTTCCCAATTTGGAACACCACCGACACACCGGGCAACCAGGGATTTGCTTTGTGCCAGTGACGCAAGCGCTTACCCAGAGTGACATTCATCAACGGTGTTACCAATGAGTCAATCCTCATTAATCGTTTCTAATGTCATGTGAAACACTCATTATTACCCCCCCCCCCCAACCGACAAACACATATTTTTGGCTTCCTATATAACTACTAAATGTTTTTACGTCAATGGGAACGCAGGGCTTTGATCTTCGGGTATGATACATTCGATGTTTTAATCGAACACCACCGACACCCCGGGCAACCAGGGATTTGCTTTGTGCCAGTGACGCAAGCCCTTACCCAAAGTGACATTCATCAACGGTGTTACCAATGAGTCAATCCTCATTAATCGTTTCTAATGTCATGTGAAACACTCATTATTACCCCCCCCCCCAACCGACAAACACATATTTTTGGCTTCCTATATAACTACTAAATGTTTTTACGTCAATGGGAACGCAGGGCTTTGATCTTCGGGTATGATACATTCGATGTTTTAATCGTAATTGTGAATAAAACATTATGTCAATAAAATAGTGTACATTTTGGAAGTTTTTCATTTCAATGTATATTTATGGAATAGTTTTACTTGTAAAAATTTATATGTAATAAAAATTCCATTGCGCCAATGACATCCAACATCCCCCGAATTATGAGGAACTGTTCTCAAGCCTTCAAGAAATATTCAGACATCTCAACTATGGCCGTTTGTCATGGAATTTTTCCAACGTTTTTGAAAATAAACCTTCCGTGAGTCAAAGTTGCATTTTTATATCCATAGTCGGATCCAGACACATACAAAAGTTTTTCCGACTTCTTAACCATTGGCGGAAAAAAACCACTTTCGGAAATAAATTTGACCAATGCCCCAACGGTAGACTGACACGTTTATCCTGAAGAGGTCACGTTGGATCGATACGCCAGTGATGAAATCAATAAATAACGTCATATTGATAGTACGGAGATTGGACTGCCGTTAACACAATCATAAAAACACACAAATACTGAATCATAGACGCATTCGTGCAGAGGCGGACACAGATTTGAACAAATCACAGGGGTGTAACAAGAAATGTCGTACTGGTACACAAAATCATGTGTGATAGTTTGATATGTTATGCTGAACTCTCTATATCGCGGTATCTTCATAAGATCTGGTATAAATGCGTAAAGGACACCAGTACCAAAGCTAGGCCATTAAACTACGACCAACCAAGACATCAAACATTTAAAAAAAAATCATACCCGATGAATATATTATTTTATTATCAAATAATGTGGCAAGGATATTGTCCGACTCTTCTTTAAATGCCGCCCCCCCCCCCCACACTTTTGTTTATAAGTTACGCTACGAGAGTGCCACATCCCACTGAAAAGCACATTGTACAAATGCGCACTCACGCCATTGGCAAAGGTAATCACCCACACATGGGCGTGCTGATGTTCTCATACCACGGTGCTTATCCATGGCCCAGACCCCCCGCACTTGTGCTCAACATTCTCATATGCACACAACCGACACGCAACACAAGAAGAGAACAAACGCTGAAATGGAGGCAACAGATTGCCAGCGATCAATTTCAGCAGTCTCCAAACCAGGATCATATTTAATCACGTGGGAGACCACCAAGCAAGCTACAATAAACATCAGTGGGTGTGTGTGTGGGGGGGGGGTGGTGGTGTAGGAGGTGGATGTTCAAATTCCCTCTTTGACGCCCCCCCCCCAACCACCCCAATTGGTTGCATGACATTGCGCTTTTATTGCTAGTAATGAAAGTGACTAGGAGTCTCAAATTTCCTTCTAGAAATTCGACTCCGAATATTCCGCTTGTTTGATGAAACCATTGAATGACTGCACGCAAGAGTTGATTTTATTGGCAGGGATCAAATATACGTATATGCGCCTTCCCTTAGGTTGCTTTGTCTGTTTGTTTGCTAGGTTGTATGGATTCTAATATCGCATATCAATTTTGAACTACTTCCTCATCTCCCGTTGAGCTGAAACTTTATGCATTTACCCAACTTGGAAGATAGTACAACTTTTCATGATCACTGGGTCACCAATGACCACCACTGACCCTTGAGTTACCTTTGCGGATATCTCAGGAATTAATTTGTCTTTTGAATATGTCAAGACTAAAAACTACAAAATAAATCAATATAAAAAATACTTTTTCAATACCAACATTTCCAAAAATATATTAAAAGTATAAAATAAATATCTCCTAAAACTTCAGAGTTTTACAGTCATATTACTAAAATGCTAATTTCGTAATGTATTTTAAGAAATCAACAAATTTTTAGTATATTTAAACTCGTTTTTTTTTAAAGAAAAAAGCCTTTAATAAACATTAATACTGATATAAAAAATAAAATCTTTCTTTTAACATCATATGGACCATGTTTGTGAAGGTTACAGAGGTAAAATGTTTGCAGCATAGTCTTCAGGGACATCGTAATTAGCAAACCACTCTAACATTCATTAAATATTATTTAAAAAAAAAAACAACAACAAAAAAACCCACACTCTTTGCATTCTGGAGGGACAGAAGCTAAACCTTCATGCCTGTTAGAAGCCATATTGCTAGGGCACCACAATCTAAAGACATGTGACCGTAGTCACATGTGTGATTAAAGTGAATCAGATTACACTTCCTCTTCTTGTGTTTATAATCAAACATGTGTCTATTGGCACAAGTCTCAGTGTGATTCAAACAATCCTTTTGCAGAAAAGTGCTTCAGGGAGACGACATCGTCGTCTTGGTGACACACCGTCGCCTTGGTGACACACCGTCGTCTTGGTGACACACCGTCGTCTTGGTGACACACCGTCGTCTTGGTGACACACCGTCGTCTTGGTGACACACCGTCGTCTTGGTGACACACCGTCGTCTTGGTGACACATCGTCGTCTTGGTGACACACCGTCGTCTATGTGACACACCGTCGTCTTGGTGACACACCGTCGTCTTGGTGACACATCGTCGTCTTCGTGACAGGCCGAGAGAAATGAAATATTCTTGTTAAAAATTATTTCCATAAGTTTTATTTTATTTTTTGGTTCGGTAAAACTAAGTCAACGTCCCTTATACAACTATTCGTAGCAAATCTTCATGTTATCGTTGTTAAGAATTGAAAGATAAATTATTCATTAATTAACTAATTCTAAATGTTTGGACTTGTTACAAATCAAATATTTAATTTAAATGCGTTGTCTAAAATTTTGTTAGCTAATCAGCTGACAAGAGAACCGGCTAGTACTTTTCATAGTTTTATACTATGACACGCCAACACACTATAGAAAGAGTTATTAGGAACAACATATATGCAGGATTGAAATACAAAACAAAAACTAACACAGACTTGTAGGCTGAATGTCTTCTTACACGAACAAAACAAGACAAGACAATGAATGAGAAAAAATGACTTTTCGTAGGTTTAAATTTTTAGTCATATTTAAATATACATGTGGCCCTGAGACATGACACTTATATGAAGGGCATTCAAGCAATAACAAAATGATCTGGTCAGGGGCGGACACAAAGTCAGACGTTGATATAGCTTTTAACTGTACTCGTTAAATCTGGATGTGCATCAACTTTCTTAAGATGAGAATCTTAACACTCAAAATTCTTCATTTAAAGATTCTGTGACGTTTTAAGCACTCTCCAGCTTAAACACGGGGAACTTGACATTATTTCATAGTCCTTTAAGTGTATTTGTCTTATAGTCAAAATAGCCTTCGAAGCTGCTGGGTAATATTGATAGAAGCAATCATAGCCTTGGCTTTCTTGAAATATTTCGCGTGAAGAAAAGTTTGAAATTTTTATTATAAATTTTTGACTTGATATTTTAGTCTAAGTACAAAATAACTTATGTACAGCTCATAAGAAAACAACATATAAATATTGAAGTTTGTTAAAATATTCGAAAAGAACTCTATTATTGTGTTTTTTCCCAATGCCTTATTGTATTACTATATGCGTTATATTTTTATTTAATAACATTGAAGTCTATGCGGTCTTTCAAACTGCGCTTTTTAAATAACCAAAAAATGAAACTTACAAAGCCTAGAGAAGACTGACTTATGAAGAAATTATGGTTTTTATAACGAAGAGTGTCCGCCTATGCCCAAGGTAAACATTATTTATTTGATTATAGGTGAGATGGACAGAGACAGCTGAATCGTTGGTTCAAAATTGTGTGTGTGTGTGTGTGTGTGTGTGTGTGGGTGTGTGTGTGAGTGTGTGTGTGTGTGTGTGTGTGTGTGTGTGTGTGGAGGTGTGTGTGTGTGTGTGTGTGTTTGTGTGTGTGTGTGTGAGTGTGTTTGTGTGTGTGTGTGTGTGTGTGTGTGTGTGTGTGTGTGTGTGTGTGTGTGTAGTGGGAGGTTGAGGGTGGAATGGGTTTGACAGACGATGGTGATAACAGAGGGCCATGAGCAGGGAAGAGGAGATGGTATTGCATGGGAACGTGGGTTTGGAGGGAAATTTTCCAGTTTGATATTGAAATTATGGTTGATATTCAATATTTTGGACCATATGATTTGATCAGACGTTTTGGGGGAATATAAAAATGATTAATTCCCAGTGTGAATGAACACAGAAAAAGTCTTACAGAGTGCGCTTTTTTGAAGCGATAGCGCCAAAATTATGGAACAGTTTGCCTCAATCTTTGAGGGGAATGATACAAAATCCTTTAAGAAACATTTAAACACTTTTTGTTTCAATAGATTTAAGAAAACCAGAGCGCAGTGAGCATGTTAAAGTAGCGTGGATACCAGCGCTATATAAATATCCAATCAGTCAATCAATAACTTTGGCATGATATTAATAGAAGAATTACAAATAAGAATAACAATGATAATAATTGTAATATAAATAATAATAGTAAAAATAATTATAGTAATAATGATAATAATAATCATAATCATAATAGTAGTATCAATAGTAGAAGTAGTAGTGATAATAATAATAATAATAATAATAATCGTAATCATAATAATAAAACATGAAATAATAATGCGACAATATTAAAATCCTGTCCAATTATTAACGTCCAATTAATCCGATCAGCCAAAAATTGCGCACCATATGTCTTCCAGCGCCACGCCCTTGATGATGTGACGGGGGTCAATGACTCACAGCAGACACCGTTCAATCACCTCATTGTCCAGAATGGTGCCGCACTAATTTATGAATGAGGTGACGTCAACCCATGACAAACGCTGAGATCATCCACTTGAGTGAGTCAAGTTCTCACCTGTATCGACCCCCATGATCATTGATCGGCCCTTTGACATCACCTTATCTAGTGAGTAACAACCGAGCCGGGGATTAACGGACACACGAATGGCTACAAGTGTATGTTGTAAGTTGATCAGAATGAAAGGCCTCAGTCTCTCTGCCACATACTGTTAACTGTCTATCTGCCACATACAGTTAACTAACTGTAAGAGTTTTGGACTGCGATAAATAGACACTCGAATAGCTACAAGAGTACGTTGTAAGTTGATCAGAGTGAACCGTCTCAGTCTCTCTGCCACATACTGTTAAATGTCTTTCTGCCACATACTGTTACCTGTCTTTCTGCCACATACTGTTAACTAACTGTAAGAGTTTTGGACTGCGATAAATGGACACTTGAATAGCTACAAGAATACGTTGTAAGTTGATCAGAGTGAAGCGTCTCAGTCTCTCTGCCACATACTGTTAAATGTCTTTCTGCCACATACTGTTAACTGTCTTTCTGCCACATACTGTTAACTAACTGTAAGAGTTTTGGACTGCGATAAATGGACACTTGAATAGCTACAAGAGTACGTTGTAAGTTGATCAGAGTGAAGCGTCTCAGTCTCTCTACCACATACTGTTAACTGACAATAAGATTGTTGGACTGCGATAAATGGACACCGGACCAGCTACAAGTCTAAGTTCTAAGCTTACAAGAACGAACCGCCTCAGTCTCTCTGCCCGTTTTGCGTGTGTCGGCCTCATCAAATACAAAGTGTTTAGTCGACATTGCTGGGGCACAAAACTAACGAACGAAGCAGGTATTCTCAAACCTGGTAACAAAAATCTTTCAACTTCATACAGACATTCGGTTAAACGCTTGCCCATTATATCTGATAATCATATCGCCTGAAAAGCAAGCCGAAGATGTTTACACTGACGTTACATGGGAAAAAAGTCATGAAGTCATGTCCCTGAAAGCCTGTCATTTTTTAATGATTTTTTCATAATGTTGGACAATCGTAGTGCCGCCCCTGAACTCCTTTCTACACCCCCCTCAGCCCACTCCAAAATTAAAGCAATAAAATAATTAAAATACGTATTTAAAATAATCATCTCATGACTACCGCTACGCTACCAAACACTGAAAACTGCATAGTGTCATCAACTGGCTACGTCAGAGCGTCATTAACTGGCTCCCTAATATCGTCATCAACTGGCTCCCTCACATCGTCATCAACTGGCGCCCTAACATCGTCATCAACTGGCTCCGTAACATCGTCATCAACTGGCTCCCTAACATCGCCATCAACTGGCTCCTTAACATCGTCATCAACTGGCTCCCTAACATCGCCATCAACTGGCTCCTTAACATCGTCATCAACTGGCTCCTTAACATCGTCATCAACTGGCTCCCTAACATCGCCATCAACTGGCTCCCTAACATCGCCATCAACTGGCTCCCTAACATCGCCATCAACTGGCTCCCTAACATCGTCATCAACTGGCTCCCTAACATCGTCATCAACTGGCTCCCCCATGTATTATTGCACCGGCTATCCCATGAAGTCATTGGACAGGCGATGTTTTCTGTGTAGTGAGTTAAAGCCATAAGCAGGTTCATTGCATCTCCAGTTTACGTTTCCGTTTCTAATATTCCACCATTGAAAGACACAATAATTACCCCTGTCTAACTGTAGTCAGATCGATGGCTTGGATGTCATTCACAGAATGCCAAGCCCCATTAGTAACGGAATATGACTTGACAACAAACACCCACAAGTGTCGTGTTTGGCTAAGTATGTGGTGGGACACAAGTATTATAAGCCTCGGGTAATGGTAAGCTGACGGGAATGTTTCGTGCTCTGTAAGCTCTACTCTGTAAGCTCTACTCTGTAAGATCTACTCTGAAAGGTAAGCTCTATTATGTAAGATCTACTATGTAAGATCTACTCTGAAAGGTAAGCTCTATTCTGTAAGCTCTACTCTGTAAGATCTACTCTGTAAGATCTACATCTTTAAGATCTACTCTGTAAGATCTACTCTGAAAGGTAAGCGCTATTCTGTAAGATCTACTCTGTAAGCCCTACTCTGACAGATGTACTCTTTAAGATCTAATCGGTAGGATATACTCTGTAAGCTCTACTCTGAAAGATGTACTCTGTAAGATCTAATATGTAAGATATACACTACAATCGCCCAAAACACATTTTAATGGTAGCGAATGATTTAATTATTCATTTTCTGATGTGCTACAGTTTCTTAAAATGTTAATGATTGGTCAGCATGTGTATATTAAATTAATGGAGATGACCAGACAATGTACATGAAACAGAATATATTAATTTATACGTTTGTCACTTTTAGCATTATTTAGTTCCCCTGTATACCGGTATCAGCTATGTACTGGTATCAGCTATGTACTGGTATCAGCTATGTACTGGTATCAGCTATGTACTGGTGTCAGCTATGTACTGGTATCAGCTATGTACTGGTATCAGCTATGTACTGGTATCAGCTATGTACTGGTATCAGCTATGTACTGGTATCAGCTATGTACTGGTATCAGCTATGTACTGGTATCAGCTATGTACTGGTATCAGCTATGTACTGGTATCAGCTATGTACTGGTATCAGCTATGTACTGGTATCAGCTATGTACTGGTATCAGCTATGTACTGGTGTCAGCTATGTACTGGTATCAGCAATGTACTGGTATCAGCTATGTACTGGTATCAGCTATGTACTGGTATCAGCTATGTACTGGTATGAGCTATGTACTGGTATCACATATTTACTGGTATCAGCTATGTACCGGTATCACCTATGTACCGGTATCAGCTATGTACTGCTATCACCTATGTACCGGTATCACCTATGTATGTACCGGTATCACCTATGTACCGGTATCACCTATGTACCGGTATCAGCTATGTACCGGTATCACCTATGCACCGGTATCACCTATGTACCGGTATCACCTATGTACCGGTATCACCTATGTACCGGCATTACCCATGTACCGGTATCACCTATGTACCGGTATTAACCATGTACCGGTATCAGCTATGTACCGGTATCACCTATGTACCGGTATCACCTATGTACCGGTATCACCTATGTACGTACCGTTATACACGATGTATCCATTTAAAAACAAAATTATATTCAGATGACTTACTTTCAACCACCGTATTTTACTTTATAAATATTTATAATATCAAAATTTACTAAAAAAAAAATAATGTTTAATTTTATTTCAATGGAAACAGTAAATATATCATTACAAGCGGAGTAACAATGCTGTCAACTCGCTGCACTTCTGGGGGNGGGGGGGGGGGGGGGGGGGGGGGAGGGGTGGGGGAGGGGTCTAGCGCTAACAGTGTTTAAAATAGCTGTATTATTGTGACAATTGAAATAAGAATGCGCGTTTATTTGAGTCACTTAAATTATTATCGGTAATTATCACTAGTCCCCGAATCAATGATAAAGTCCTCAATCAATTATTCTCTCATTCAAATATTCTCTCAATCATATATTCTCTCAATCATATATTCTCTCAATCATATATTCTCTCAATCATATATTCTCTCAATCATATATTCTCTCAATCATATATTCTCTCAATCATATATTCTCTCAATCAATTATTTTCTCAATCATATATTCTCTCAATCAGTTATACTTTCAAACATATGTTATCTCAGTCAATTATTTTCTCATTCATGTATTCTCTCAATCAAGTATTTTCTCATTCATATACTCTCTCATTCATATTATATTCTCTCAAACAATTATTCTCTGGTTCTTATATTCTCTCAATCAATTATTCTCAATTACTTTTTTTTACACGACCTCTCTTTAGGATAGATTTTTTGATAACTGTTTCATGCTGTGTAAATTTCCATTCTTCTATGAGTTAATGTTGTACTTGTTCTGATATCTTGACATCCTCCTCTTCTTATTTCATATGAGATTTATTCAATGTAAAGTTAACCTGATTATGCTTTATGTAATTATTGGCGTTGAGCAAAGTTATCCGCTTTTCATTTAGGAAGACTTTTCTTAACAACCTCTTGCTGAAAAGATCCATTCCTGCCCCACTACCCTCCAGCCAACACCCCCAACCTTTGCAGCCCCCGTGACGCTAGGCAAACCAACAATCCATGTAGGTAAAATAAATTGTCAGGATTTAATCGTCGTAGCTCGTGTGGGCGTCCAGTCAAAACACGAAGAACTGAGAGTGGAAGCATCGTGCCAGAATGCACTCTGTCTTACAGAGAGAACTGGGGTTGTCAGCCCTGCCAAGCCGTGATATGACGTGTGTCTGGTGAGAGAGAAAGGCTTATCAGACACGCAGGCCGTGAGTGTGGGGGACTACCACAAACATACACAACATTAGATGTTTTGTCGAGGAGATCATTGGACAAAGAGGAACTGGAAGAATAGAGGGAGAAATGGGGGCAACGCTATTTGAGGAAAAGTTGCATTGTAAAGGTATATTTTTGGAGAAAAATTAGAGAAGAAGAGGCGAAAAGAAATTAAAGGAGAAAGCAACTGAAAGAAAGTGGTGGGTGAGAGGATCACATTTGAATTTAAATGAATTTTATTTTGAAATTTTGAGAATTGAATGAATGAGAAAGTGCTCAACACAAACAAAAATTGCTTAAATATTCCTGAAGGCTGCATTATGCAGATATGGACTTTGACGTATACATTAACATGGACTTTTACATGGACTTTGACTTTGATATTGACTTTGACATGGGAATTGACATGGACTTTGACATGCACATTGACATGGACTTTGACATGCACATTGACATGGACTTTGACATGGACTTTGACATGGGAATTGACATGGACTTTGACATGGCCTTTGACTTTGACATGGACTTTGACATGGGAATTGACATGACTTTGACATGGACTTTGACATGAGAATTGACATGGACTTTGACATGGACTTTGTGCGTAAAGCTTGAGATTTATTATTTCATAACAATATACTTCATTAAAAGATTATATGTAAAAGTATTAGATCATTGATAATCAGGGAGAAGAGTTGCCACAATGTAATAGTATATTTCAATGCAAATTGAAAAAAAAATAAAATTCCACTGCTTTATTGTATGACTGTTCATGACTCATCTTTAGTGGCACACATTTAAACCAGACCTTTTATTCCCATGCAACCTCGCCACCCCTCACAAAAAACACATCATTTTCATACGTCCCACTGCACAAACTAATTTCCCCACTCTTGGTTCAGACCAGGGGGACCTTACAATTTTTAAACAAGGGGCCGGGTAAGAATCCCCTGACAGTGTTGGGTGTGGGGGGTCAGTATCACCTGTCGGTGGCTGGCCTATAGTTTGAGAAAAGATATGTACGAATTGTCTTTCCACAGCCCATATCTTATTTATAGTGTGGCAAAATCTGATTGAAAAACAACAGTAACATATTTAAAATTTAGACAAATCTATCCAACATAAACTCATTAGTATTTCCAATGGGAAACGAGGCCATGCGTTTGGCTAATGAGATGATCAATTTTCGGCTCGATGTTTGTCATTGCTAGCCAGTTACCTTTACGGCGGCCAGTCGAGCCGGGTTAAGGACCCCTGTGGCTCACGGGGCGTAGTTTGAGACGCCTTGCCTAGATTCTGTAATGCACCAGAAACTTCAACGTCAATGGTAGAAAACAAACAACACATTTATTTATTTGAACTATAAAAAGATTTTAAACTATTATTATGCCAAGGATGCTACCTGCCTACTTTCATTTGACATTCCAATAAATACATCTCTGCTTTGGGTCCACACGTAAACATGCTCTTCAAGTTTTTCATATCCTCCAGTTTTGTACTCATGGCTGTTATTACGCCAACAATTATTTCGACGTATTTTCCTCTCTGAATACTCTAGAACAGCGTTTCCTAAACGTTTAAATTTCCCAATGCACCAGGCACCAGTGTACACATTGCTCATTGCACCAGGGACCGTTATACACGTTTCTCATTACACCAGGGACCGGTGCACACGTTTCTCATTGCACCAGGGACCGGTGTACATAATTTATCAATCATATTAAAATATCTCTTAATACTCAATTCGATAGCTAGCCGTTGGAAGTTTTACTATTTAAAAAAAAAAATGTTTGTTTAAACGGTTTAAAAGCTCCCGTTGGAGTCTGGGTCCTAGGATAAACGTTCCCCTAGTTGTTAAAGATTTCCTTTCATAGTTTAAATTTAATACTTTAAATTGATAGGCGGTGAATTAAGGTTGAGATGTGTGTCCCAAACAGGGTACAGGTGTGTCCCATACAGGGTACAGGTGTGTCCCATACAGGGTACAGGTGTGTCCCATACAGGGTACAGGTGTGTCCCATACAGGGTACAGGTGTGTCCCATACAGGGTACAGGTGTGTCCCATACAGGGTACAGGTGTGTCCCATACAGGGTACAGGTGTGTCCCATACAGGGTACAGGTGTGTCCCATACAGGGTACAGGTGTGTCCCATACAGGGTACAGGCACGTCCATTCACGGAGACATGCGTGTCCCATTCAGGGTACATCTGGGTAAATTCGGGATACAGATGTGTCCAATTCAGGGTACAGGTGTGTCCCATTCAGGGTACAGGTGTGTCCCATACAAGGTACACGTGTGTCCCAAACAGGCTACAGGTACGTCCATTCAGGGAGACATGCGTGTCCAATTCAGGGTACATGTGTGTAACTTCAGGGTACAGGTGTGTCCAATTCAGGGTACAGGTGTGTCCAATTCAGGGTACAGGTGTGTCCAATTCATGGTACAGGTGTGTCCCATTCAGGGTACAGGTATGTCGCGTGAAAATAAGTGATACAAACTTGATCGATTTTTTGTTTATTAAAGTAGCCGAAAAGTATTGCTCACTAGTACTTTCCCCTTAGGTCAAGTGTGTCCATGATCTTGGAGAAAGAAAACTTAAACTCCGTTCAAACAAAAAGCCAAGGCTCTGTTCTAAATTACAACTCACACTCAAGATCTCAACAGTTATTCATACCGCACAATTGTTCGACAAAACTCTTGCTACAGATTAATTTTAAGGAACAACGAAAAACTCAAAGCAGGATTTTCAAGACTGAAAAAAAAACATGTACGATATATGAAGAAAAAAAAAAAGTCCATTTATTTTGATCAATAAAAGTATCTTATCTTATCTCATCTTATTCAGCCGCCTTGTTCAAGTGTTACGTGCTATCTGGCAAGCCCTTCTTTTATTTTACAAAGAAACATCACCCGGGAGGTTGCCAGTTTAGGCATGATATTGTAACGCCAAAAAAAAAAAAAAAAAAAAAAAAAAGATAATTAAATTTTTTGTTTTGTGCAATTTTTTAATGAATAGGTCTCAATTTTTTTACAGTTTTC
>CAXITT010000011.1:403831-421623 GCA_964033795.1 Lymnaea stagnalis
AATTGGAATTTAAAATGTGGTTTTGATGACATGGGTGTTAGCCGTTCATGGCACGTTAATGTCATGACATGTTGGCAGATGACGTCAAAAAGGGCCGCGTTTCTCACTTTGGGCGATATTTCTTGAAGGCCACGAAAACTTTAAAAAAAAAAAAAAAAGAAGAAATTGGACATTATTTAAAGGCTGCGGTTATTCGGACCAGGGTTTCAAGGGTGAGATTTTGGGTTGGTTACAAAATGTATACAATATTATTGTAGGGTTTGTAAGATAAAATTTGGTATCAAATGAAAGATAATTTAATAGACTTACTTCTTCAGTTTAACTAAAATAAATTACCACAAATGACATCCGAATGGTATATAGTCTAAAGGGACACGGGTACGCATAGCCATTTCGTTATTTTTATGAGAATATCACATTTTTTAACATTCCAACAGGGAAGAGGGAAACATAAGAAAACAAAATCTAAGAGAGGGTCTCGAGGGAAGGAACAAGTGTGAGAAAAGCTGACGTCCTGAGATGGGATTTCTAGGTGGTATATTTCACGTTATGTACACATTGTTTGAGATATGAGATGTAAATATTACAAAACGTATTTACATGCGTTGATTCGCCGCTGCTTACCACAGCCTGAGACCTACACTAATAGGATCTGCCCACCAAGCCATCCGGTGTTCAAACTGGCCAACTGTGATCTGCTCACAGGCTGGCGCACTGTTCCAGACCATTTCATTTTAGTTTGCGTGTAAGAGAAAAACATCCATAAATAAAGTAATTTATTCTTATCTTTTATGTCATTTCAGAGCTGTTGCCTCGTAAAGCAAAGAGGAAACAAAAAGAAAAGGATCACAGTAATGATCACCTTATTACCACGGTGAGGTGTGAAAGGAAAGGTGTCAATTTATTGAACCATTCTTCACGTGCTTCTCCACAAAAAAAATTGTAATCTGCAGTGACGTGAAGGGAACAACGAACGCCCTCTGACGGTGTGTTTAACTTGTGTTATGAAATACTAAACTAACGTTGTGGGTCTGGAGTAACCGTGTCGATGTCAATGGATATTCCTTTCACACGACTTAAAATTTAATAAAATCTATTAAAAAACCCACTATCTATTAGAGCTGAGTTTAAGAGCGCTAAATAGTAGAAAATAATTTACAATTACGCAAAGAAAATCTGTGCAGAACTTTAAAGGAAGCACGACATGCCGGCAATGGATTCTGTTGTTATTTGAGATGGTTTATAAGTAAAGTCTTTGTATTTATGTAAAAAGATGAACTCTTCAAAACGAGTGCGTGTGTGTATATGTGTGTGTGTTTGTGTGTGTTTATCTGTGTGTGTGTGTGCAGTATTTTCTTTGTTAATTAACGTGCGGACCATTTTTTAAAAAATGAACTCCAATCATTGAATGATTTATAAAAAAAGGCTTTATACAGCAAATGACCAAGTAAGTCACGAGTCACGAAATGACCAAGTAAGCCAAGAGTCATGATCAGTAAACGACCTTGTAAGGAGGAATTCCACAACTAGGACGCTAGTTAAACGCAGGGGTTCTTAAAACACGATTTGCCACAACAACTGGGGATGAGGAATATTGCAGTGTCAGGGAATGCTGGAAGTCCCTGAACATTTTAAAGAACACAAACACAGCAGACATTTCCTGGTGATGATTTTGTTCACATCACTTGCAATGGTGCATGTTTTACTAAAGGAAGGAAAACTACCATAACTAAATTATGTTCATATTTAAAAAAAAAAAAAAATGACAATACATTTTATCCCTCGGTTTTCGGGTCAGGGAAAGGCTTTTAAATCGAGACGGGAGCGCGGAGCTGCAAAAAAGATTAGAACCCCGGGTTCAAGATATGGTCTATGAGGTCGTGCAGATAAAGAACACAAACCCAGCAGACATTTCCTGGTGATGATTTTGTTCACACCACTTGCAATGGTGCATGTTTTAATAAAGGAAGGAAAACTACCATAACTAAATTATGTTCATATTTAAAAAAAAAAAAAAATGACAATACATTTTATCCCTCGGTTGTCGGGTCAGGGAAAGGCTTTTAAATCGAGACGGGTGCGCGGAGCTGCAAAAAAGATTAGAACCCCTGGTTCAAGATATGGTCTATGAGGTCGTGCAGTCTGCCCCATCGTCATATTTCAGAGTTAATGGGAATGAAAGACCGCAATGGAACATTCCTGATGTTTGCTCGATTACAGCTGATTGGGTCCGTGTGTTACAGTGTCTAAAACCCACAGGACTTAACTGGCATAGTTGGTTGCATGAATGAAACACATTGTGTCTAAAACACTCAGCACTTAACAAAAATGGTTGCATGAATGATACACACTGTGTCTACAATCCTCACAAATTAATTGGCATAGCTGGTTACATGCATGATACACATAGTATCTATAAACAGCCTTTACAATTTAACTGGCATAGTTGGTTGCCTGAATGATACATATCGATACGCACGTGAAACCTTGACACAATGGTTATCTCGATTCCATCAGCTTTTTGCCCCAATGACAGACACACAACAGCGGGGAACGATTACACGTAGTAACAGAACAACAAAAATGGTTTTTGAACATATTTCAATAGGCGATGCTGTGGCCAGTTTGCAGTTCATGTTTTGGATTTAACTTCTAATTTGAAATATAACCGAACGAGCGAATGGCTAAATAGTCGCCCTCCCCACACCCCAAAAAAAAAAAAAAAATTGTAAAAAAATGTGCGCGTGTGTGGTGTGCATGTGTATATGTGTGTGTGTGTGTGTTTTTACAGATCTCCCCTCCCATCCAACTCACGGTGATAAGTATAAGTCTAGGAGTGACTCCTAGATGACGTCATATGATGCCCGTCCTCTTAAAACAGTAATAATCCTGGCAGTCTGAATGTTATCTTTTCAGACACTTAAATCCAAGTGTATAGGTATTTTAAGCCACCAAGAGTTAATATTTTGTGGACTATGGATAGTTTAGAACAGACTTCCGAACAATTTTAGAAACAGGTAATTAAATTCCAAGTCAAGCTTATTTTTAAAAGTTAAGTAGTTTAGGAAGCAGTCTTGCATTATATAATTGTAAGATAAGTAAGGCAATGATATAAACTAGAAAATACAGAGTTTTTACAAAAGTGGCATTTCCTATTACTTAACTAGGTAATTTTTTTGCAAATGGCCATTTCCTGGAACAATTTTGTAAGTTCCAAGCGTCATCTTAAATTACAAATATTTTATCATTAGTCTTAACTATGTTATGGCACGGCTTTCTCTGAGGGTTGGGTTTCCTTTAGATGTGGGTGGCTTAAGGTAGAGATTTGGGTGGCGAAGGGTCTCGACTTTCGGCGGTGAACAGTGGCGATATGAAAATGTTTAGTCACAGCGTTCCCAGTACACCCCCCTCCAGATGGCGTCGGTTCTAGAATTGTCTGGAGCGGCTTTTGGTTTTCGGGAGTATTGGCAGTTGTTTTCTTTTGTAAATTATGTCTACACCCTGCAATCACCGTCGCCATATGGAACACATTAGCTACACAGTCATGGGTAGATAAATCAGGCTACCCCTAGACATTACTGTTTAATCTTACATTATTTTAATTGACCTTGTTTTCGACGGCAAAGAAAATGTGATTTTTACCCCCCCCTTCCCGCGAGTCTAGTCTATAAAGAAAGAAAAGAGTAAATCTATTCTAAAAAGTAAAAAAAAAAAAAAATTAAAAGAAAAAACTCAGTAATGCCAACACCACAAACATAGATAAAGAAAATCGTCTGGAATCTGACAGTAAATAACTTGAGATATGTTTTAGATTTTTACTTCACAGACAGTTCAAATGGATTTGCGCATTTACGGATTGCAGAATGTATGTAGACATACATAACGACATTAATATTGTAGAGTTGTAAGGACACATAATATAGACATGAAAAGATTGTAGACTTGTAATCAGACTAAAGTATATACCTTGAGATTGCAGACTTGAAATGAGACTCAAGCACATACCTTGAGATTGTAGACTTATATTCAGACTCAAGCACAGACCTTGAGATTGTAGACTTGAAATCAGACATAGGTATACAGGCCTGAGACATGCTCCCGTGGAAAAAAAAACGTTAAGCAGGAGATGTAAAGTGAATTGAAGAAATATATCTGATGTCGTTGCTAAAATGATGGATGGGCTGTGCACGCGATAAGACAGTAGACAAACTTCCACATAGACAGCTAGATGGACAGACAGATAGACAGACAGAGAAATGATAACATGGGGAGAGAATTCCAATGTATTTAGTTTTTTTTTAATATTATTAGAGGAGATAACTGGATTATTAAAATATAATAAAATATCTATGACATAGAGAAATGAGAGCTGGGGTAGGTGGAAAACAGTTGATTCGATGTTGAAGGATGAATTTAGCAACACCAATTAATGCTATGATATAAATGAAGAGGTTGTGAGAGTGAAGAACCATTTTGTTCTAGAGTAGTTTTGCACGAAACAAGGTTACCTAACCTGAGCAGTCGATCTTGGGATATTGCTAGAGTACAAAGTAGCTGTGGAGAAGGGGAATAGACATATACATAAGGCTGTGGAGAAGGGGAATAGACATATGAATGGGTAGTGGAAAAGTGGCATTAACATAAACATAGGTAGTGGAAAAGTGGCATTGACATACACATAGGGCTATGGAAAAGGGGAATTAACATATACATAGGGCTGTGGAAAAGGGGCATTGACATATACATAGGGCTATGGAAAAGGGGAATTAACATATACATAGGGCTATGGAAAAGGGGAATTAACATATACATAGGGCTGTGGGAAAAGGGGCATTGACATATACATAGGGCTGTGGAAAAGGGTAATTAACATATACATGGGTAGTGGGAAAGTGACATTGACATCTACATAGGGCTGTGGAAAAGGGTAATTGACATATACGTGGGTAGTGGAAAAGTGACATTGACATCTACATAGGGCTGTGGAAAAGGGTAATTGACATATACATGGGTAGTGGGAAAGTGGCATGGACATAAACATGGGTAGTGGAAAAATGGCATTGACATATAAACATGGGTAGTGGAAAAGTGGCATCGGCATATAAACCTGAGTAGTGGAAAAGTGGCATTTACGTGGGCTGTGGGAGAACACACGCTTTGACTCGTGAGTCTCGACCTTCTACTCGTCAGTCATTCAAATACTACCGGACAATTACAACAGCTGATGACCCCATTAAGCTAATGGGGCCGTTAAGCTACCAAGGAAAGAAAGACAAGTGTTTTCGCGCATTTTCTGGTAACTCAATCCGAACGCGTCTTCGTGTGGCTTGACTTACGGAGATGATGTCAGACTGCCATCATTCAAACACATTTAAATTATTGAATTTAGTTCTAGTAAGTAGTTTAGACATGTAGGGGTTTCCACGCCCTTTTTTTCATAGGATATCTATCCAGTGTTTTTAACTATCAATATCTCCAGTTCCTTACCTCTCTTGGGGTCTATGTATCTCTTTACCTTTCTTTACCTCTCTTGTCTTTATCTCCCTTGTCTTTATCTTTCGGTTATCTCTCGCTCTCTCTGGCTCTTTTTTTCTATCCCTCTAGCTCTACTAACTCCACACAAAAGTGAAGCGAGTTTTACCTAAAATATAAATTGGAAGTGTTTCATATGAATTCATTAATGGACGCTAAATGCTATTGAAAATTCGATTTGTGCACGATACATTTGATTTCACGAGGGAATTTGTGTGACCAGATTTGTGGTAAGAGTAATATTATTGGTTTTTTTTATTGATCTTATGTCACCAAGGGACTATTTTTGTTATTTTTCTTATGTCACTATGAGGGAGTATTCTATTGATCTTATTTCGCTATGGGGGACTATTTTTATTGATCTTAGCTAAATAACACTTATGATAAATATTGAAAATAATTATCAACATATATTCCGCTCCTGCAAATATTATGGCTCATTGCATCACAGGTTCATCATATCACCGTTAAAGTGGCAAAAAAAAAAAAAAAAACAAAAACAAAAAAAAAAAAAAAAAAAAAAAAAAAAAAAAAAAAAAAAAAAAAAAAAAAAAAAAAAAAAAAAAAAAAAAAAAAAAAACCAAAAAAAAAAAAAAAAAAAAAAAAAAAAAAAAAACCAACAAAAAAACAACAAGAAAAACAACAACAACAACAACAACAACAACAACAACAACAAAAATTAATAAAAGCGATTTCGTTAAAAGGAATGCCACGAATAACCGCCATGCTGCCAGGCATTAGATGGGCTTATAGCATATAATTGTAAGTATAGATATTTCATATACTGATATAGTTCCTATTAATTTTAAACTTTCATTGGTATTTTCAATTTTAAAAAAAATATACACTTTTTTTTTGCACTTGTAGGTTTTTGTTTTTATCTGTTAATGCTGTTAAAGGATGACATCTTTTTTTCCCAGGCGTAAGACGAAACTTTTTACCAAAAACATTTATTTATATACAAGCTCCATACCCTTGACTGACTCACTCACTGACTCACTCACTGTCTGATTCTACATCTCAAGAGCAACCAGCCCTATGAGGGTAAAATTTTGCATTTACCACTTACACTCTAGAGGTGAACTATTTTTTTTTTCTATATTAAATCGAAATAGGCCGAAATATATTTACTCTTAATGATATGGTTCATGTTTTTTTTTTTTGTTTGTTTGTTTGTTTTGCTTTGGAACGTTTGGCTTGTTGCTTGAACGTGATTTGTGTTGAGATTTATTAAGAAACGTTGTTGCTATATTTGTTGATGATGAAATTTTATCTTTATATTTAAATGCCAAAGATTTCAAGGATTTTTTTCTCAAGGATAATTCAACTTGGCTGAAGGAAAGAGGTTACCTTAACACAAAACAAGATACGGCGCCAAGCATTAATGATTCGGGTTTTTTTGTTGTTGATAGGATCAGCCTACTTCCGAGATGGTGAGATATCAGTCCGCAGACTCAGTGGTGGAGCGGTTCACTTCTACCCTGTAGTGTTATTCCAATTTTAAAAGCACCAGGGATTCCGTCAAACAATCTCAGTCTGAAAGTATGTACTCCAATCATGCTGCTGCCCTATCTGATAACCTTTGAACTTTGTAACGGCACCCGAATGCAGGCTAAAGCCTTAAATATAACTTTTATCAAATCACCTTCCCAGGCTGTGGTGCGGGACAAACATTTTCTATATCCCTAATTCCTGTCAGTGGTCTATGAATGCGGGCTGCATCCTGTCAGTGGTCTATGAATGCGGGCTGCATCCTGTCAGTGGTCTATCAATGCGGGCTGCATCCTGTCAGTGGTCTATGAATGCGGGCTGCATCCTGTCAGTGGTCTATCAATGCGGGCTGCATCCTGTCAGTGGTCTATCAATGCGGGCTGC
This sequence comes from Lymnaea stagnalis, assembly GCA_964033795.1. Taxonomy (NCBI): domain Eukaryota; kingdom Metazoa; phylum Mollusca; class Gastropoda; family Lymnaeidae; genus Lymnaea; species Lymnaea stagnalis. Next base: position 411,239 of record CAXITT010000011.1, read on the forward strand.
ATCCTGTCAGTGGTCTATGAATGCGGGCTGCATCCTGTCAGTGGTCTATGAATGCGGGCTGCATCCTGTCAGTGGTCTATGAATGCGGGCTGCATCCTGTCAGTGGTCTATGAATGCGGGCTGCATCCTGTCAGTGGTCTATGAATGCGGGCTGCATCCTGTCAGTGGTCTATGAATGCGGGCTGCATCCTGTCAGTGGTCTATGAATGCGGGCTGCATTTTTTTTCTTAATACAAGAGGGGAATTTTCACCCAACTGGATTTTTTTTTTTTTTTGGTAGAATGAGCGCAGCAAAATTCTCGAAGAAACCCTGGCGGCGTTAACTCTAGCAACACAAACCAATTCCTAGGATTCCCTCCGTCTACATACGCTCAGTTTAAACGACTGCAGCTTTCTTTCAAAGTCTACTTCACCATGGCAATAAACAAAGGTCAAGGGCGGTCCTTAAAACTAGTCGGAGTGGATTTAACGAATTATTGTTTTTCCATGGCCAACCGTACGACTCCTTGTTCATGTGCCACCTTTCCTGTTAGCCTGGTCATTCTGCTAGTCTGGTCATTCTGCTAGTCTGGTCATTCTGCTAGTCTGGTCATTCTGCTAGTCTGGTCATCCTGCTAGCCTGGTCATTCTGCTAGTCCGGTCATTCTGATAGTCTGGTCATTCTGCTAGTCTGGTCATTCTGCTAGCCTGGTCATTCTGCTAGCCGGGCAATTCTGATAGTCTGGCCATTCTGCTAGTCTAGTCATTCTGCTAGCCTGGTCATTCTACTAGCCTGGTCATTCGGCTAGTCTAGTCATTCTGCTAGTCTAGTCATTCTGCTAGTCTAGTCATTCTGCTAGTCTAGTCATTCTGCTAGCCTGGTCATTCTGCTAGTCTGGTCATTCTGTTAGTCTGGTCATTGTGTTATTCTGGTCATTCTGCTATAGCTGGTCATTCTGCTAGCCTGGTTATCAGGTCATTCTGCTAGTCTGTTCATTCTGATAGTATGGTCATCTTGTTAGCCTGGCCATTCTGCTATTCTGGTCATTCTTCTATTCTGGTCATTCTGCTATTGTGGTCATTATGCTAGTCTAGTCATTCTGCTAGTATGGTCATCCTGTTAGCCTTGTTAAATTTACTATTCTGGTCATTCTGCTATTCTGATCATTCTGCTATTGTGATCATTATGCTAGTCTAGTTATTCTGCTAGTAATGTCATCCTGTTTAGCCTTGTCATTCTACTATTCTGGTCATTCTGCTATTCTGGTCATTCTGCTAGTCTAGTCATTCTGCTATTGTGGTCATTATGCTAGTCTAGTCATTCTGCTAGTATGGCCATCCTGTTAGCCTTGTTATTCTACTATTCTGGTCATTCTGCTATTCTAGTCATTCTGCTATTGTGGTCATTATGCTAGTCTAGTCATTCTGCTAGTATGGCCATCCTGTTAGCCTTGTTATTCTACTAGTCTGGTCATTCTGCTAGCCTAGTCATTCTGCTATTGTGGTCATTATGCTAGTCTCGTCATTCTGCTGGCCTGGTCATCCCGTTAGCCTGGTCTACCTCCAACTTTTTGAATATTTCTACTCCCTTTCTTTTTTATTAAAAAACGAAATTTCAGAACAAAATTAATATAAATTATATTTTTTAACTTATGTCTTTAGATTAGGTTAAAATAACGGTTCCCCGTAGCACGAGGAATAAGTTCCCAGCAATGAACCGATGGAAAATAATCCAACAGAACGACTAAGCAAGCCAGGGGTGGTTGTGGGTACAAAGGGCTTCCGCTTAGTAAACTTAGCGTTGTTTGAACCACAAAATATGAATCTCTATATCTATTACGGAACAACATTTTTTTAAAAGAAAAACTAAACATAAACATAAACATAAACAACCCCTAACAACAAATTTGTCCGCATAAATCCTTTATAAAATGTAATATTGAGCAATTGGGGGGGGGGGCTGAAAATTTTACAAAGCATGCATGCAAATAACGAACTTTATAAGAATCCCAATTAGCCCCCCCCCCCCCCCTTTTTTTGTTTTGTTTTTTCCTTTTAAAGGCTCGCAACTCAATTTTTTTTTCACGCCCTTGAACTTTTTCGGTGTTAATATTCTAATGACCCAACCACTTTTACATCGCAGATTTATTTCACCAACATTTTTAGAAAAAGTGCACGAAAATATTCCGCACCAAACGCACGGGCGATATTTTTAAAAACAATCTCATTCAGCTCAGTTATCGGGAATTTCATTTTATCCTCCCCTTGAAAACAAAGGAAAAGGGGATTTATGGGGGTTGGGTCTGAAAATTTGGAAGCTTGTGTTGTCATTGGCAACGAATCTATGTGTATGTGCCATCTTTCAGCTCGATAGCTTGACCGGAAGGAGGGCCAATAAGCCTTCTGGAGATTTTACCACCCAGCCAGTCCGTCGGCCAACCAGAAACAACTGTGAACTTAATATAGAAGGTTTAAAATCCTTAAACCTTTCATATAGTTTTACAATATTTCATTACCTCAAGCATCATTGCCAGGAAAGGGTATTCAGCTAATACCTAATAGAATCTCACCCTTTCTACGAGATGCCGCGTTTCAAACAGTAAGCATCGAACCAGCCGCGTTGCTGTTAATCCAGTCCTGTAAGAACAAATAAAGACGTACCGAAGGACGAACCGACTGACATTTTCACCAGCATTTTGGCGCCGCTCTCTGCAGATTCTTTTCGCTCCTTGCAACTCTGCTAACAAAACTGACCAGAGCTGGGCTCTTTGGTTGCTTGGGTCAGAAATGCTGCAGGCCCGCTGGGGAAATATCAAACACCTATTTATTTATGCCCCGTTGTTTGCCAAGAACCCGAGCCCAAATTACAGTAAACATCCTTGTGGAACCCATCAGCGCGGGAACACGGTCGGGATTTTCTTAAATGCCAGCTTGTGCCACCATTGTCTTTGATTCGCCAGGAAAACGTACGAAAACATCCTCACCTGTTTTCATTCTGCGTCGTTGTCGTTTGGGCGCCAAGGCAGCCCAGGTCGTTCGAAATTTTGGTTGTGGAATCTGAAATGGATTACGTCCCAGACAACGGATACATGACGTCAGGCATGGGTCTTTTTTTTTATTGTGAGGAAAGCCATATTGTTTGGGGACAGTATAGGAATAATCGAATGCATTAATTGTTTACCTCGACTCCATCTTTGTTTGCTCCGCACTAGATTTAATAATTAAATAATTAAATCTGAAATGCTATTTAGAGACAAAACAACTTAACACCTTCTAGTTAAGTATAAGTCAAAATGTGTCATCTAAATACGCCAGTCATATCAAATTTCCGTGGACGTTCATATTCAGCTTGTGGCATCGAAATGAAAAAATTCAGACGTGGGTCGCTGTTTGCATGCGTAGATGAAGACGGTATCTGTGGTCTCGGCTGTACTCCAAATGTATTTTCACTTTCAGTTATAGTTTAGCAGTCGAAAATACACCATTGTGAAATCTAGCCATGAAAGTTTTATTTGATACGTTTCATTCTAAAATTAAACGCTCAACGGGGCTTTGGTCACCGTATTCTCCGTTTGGCGTAACTGAAGAGTTTTTTTAAATTTTTATTTTAAACTGAATTTCTCCCATTAAAAAAAAAAGCAGAAAAAAAATCTCTAGTAAAGTTTAAGGTAAAATGTCATGCCAGCACCACTCATCCACAATGTGACCACAAACCAAGCGTGTAAGAGAATGGCAAGTCAGCACCACTCATCCAAAATGTGACCACACAAGCCAAGCGTGTAAGAGAATGACAACCCGGCACCACTCATTTACAATATGACCACGCAAGCAAAGCACTTAAGAGAATTGCAAGGCAGCACCACTTAACCACAATATGACCACACAAGCCAAGCGTGTAAGAGAATGACAACCCGGCACCACTCATCCACAATGTAACGACATAATCCAAGCGTCTAAGAGAATGACAAGCCAGGACCACTCATCCACAACATGAGCACATAGGCCAAGCGTGTAAGAGAATAACAAGCCAGGACCACTCATCTACAATATGACCACAAAAGCCAAGAAGGACGTAAGAGAATGGCACTTGGAAAGTAAAGCTGTACTCATGTATCTCGTTGTCTGGGCTCAAAGGATCTCAAGAGACCGAAAGAATTCCTTGCAACAAGTGGAGGGAAGATTCCTAACAACAGTCCTGACATGGAGCAATCTCCTGTAACACTCTCCCACTTTCGGAGTTCAAGTATCACGTGATTGCTCGCGTTACTCTGCTCTCAGCATGGCACGCGGAAAATTGCTCTTTACAATACCGAAACCACATTTACCAAAACAGCTTTCCTGTAAGTCTTTAAAATACACGTGTTTTAGAACCCAATACAACAGTACTGTTTCTAGAGATCATAGACTCGGTGCATTTATATGTTTCAAGACTCTGTGGATCTATATGTTTCAAGAATCTGTGCATCTATATGTTTCAAAACTCAGCGCATCTATATGTTTCAAATCTTTGTGCGTCTATATGTTTCAAAACTCTGTGGAACTATATGTTTCAAATCTTTGTGCGTCTATATGTTTCAAAACTCTGTGGAACTATATGTTTCAAATCTTTGTGCGTCTATATATTTCAAAACTCTGTGGAACTATATGTTTCAAATCTTTGTGCGTCTATATGTTTCAAAACTCTGTGGAACTATATGTTTCAAATCTTTGTGCGTCTATATATTTCAAAACTCTGTGGAACTATATGTTTCAAATCTTTGTGCGTCTATATGTTTCAAAACTCTGTGGAACTATATGTTTCAAATCTTTGTGCGTCTATATGTTTCAAAATTCTGTGGAACTATATGTTTCAAATCTTTGTGCGTCTATATGCTTCAAAACTCTGTGGAACTATATGTTTCAAATATTTGTGCGTCTATATGTTTCAAAACTCTGTGGAACTATATGTTTCAAATCTTTGTGCGTCTATATGTTTCAAAACTCTGTGGAACTATATGTTTCAAATCTCTGTGTGTCTATATGTTTCAAAACTCTGTGCATCCATATGTTTCAATGGCGCAACTATGTTTGGTCTCTCAAACAGATGTTCTCTAATTACACTGATCTATTTTTATTTATTTTTTAAATTGAATGTAAAGTAGGCCTTTATTTACATCAGGTTTTAAGTCCTGAGACAGCTAACTGCAGCTCATTAGCTAATGCATAGCTATAAGACATTGTAAACCCAAACCCGCTCCCCATTTAAAGCCTACACAAAAGCAAGTACTTCTCAACAGTGGGGTTGCCGACGTCCACCCAAAGGCACAGGCCATGTCCACACAACACACATCAAGCACAGGCCATATCCACACAACACACATCAAGCACAGGCCATGTCCACACAACACACATCAAGCACAGGCCATGTCCACACAACACACATCAAGCACAGGCCATGTCCACACAACACACATCAAGCACAGGCCATGTCCACACAACACACATCAAGCACAGGCCATGTACTTAAATGAAGTGGTCCGAAAATTTCACCCTCTCCCACGCAGACGTTTCGTTCAGGGCGGACCGCTCTCGTCGACGCCCTTCCTTACTTTGACCTTGTCTGTCTTTAGGGGTAATTACGGCAGTCCCGTGTTCTGTTTTTTTCCCCCCTCTTAAAGAAACCTTTGAAGTTCCCTATGTGCTCTGAGTATCATAGGTCGTGCGGGCCGAGCTCCCATGTCAAACTCCATTCAAAGTAATCCCATGATTCCACTGCTTTCAACTCAATTCCTCCCCGAGGACGTACCTTGTCTATTTCTATTTGTCAATCGTATTTGAATAATCCCGCCCACCGAGTACCCACATTTGTTAGTTGTTATGATCATATCTTTCTCGGGGAACGCCTCCCTTAAGATCTTTAAGTGTTTGCCTTTCAGCAGGAAAATACCGAACTGCAACCCGAAGTTTTTTTGTTTTTTTTGTTTTTGTTTTTTTGCGTGCGTGACATTTCCGTTGTGCGTCCTTAAGCGCACCATGCAGTCAACCTAAGCTTTTGTCCTTAGTTGTTTTTGGCAGTGCGTTTTGAATATTGCCTACGCAAATATGCTTGCACATGTTACCCTGTGTGAGTACAGCTTACATTACACACGTGCTGTTTACGTGCTATATGGTAATAGTGTTGTGTATTTGTGTGTGTGCTAATTTAAGGCATGAATTGGTATTTGTTCCGTGTTTAAGTTCAAGACAAAACAATTATCGCATACAAAAAAGACATGGTATGCTAATAAATATTGTCAATGCTCAGATCCCCCCACATTTTAGTCCTGCTTATGTCTTACGCTGCCCATCTGTAAGTATATATGAACATTGAAGCACTAACTCTAACAAAAAAAAAAAATACCGTCTACGATTACTTTAAAGCTGCCATTTCAATCACATTTTATCACTTACTACATTCTTAATCATGGCAAGCATCTATCACTAATAGCATCCATCACCAATAGCATCTATCACTTATAGCATCGATCGCTAAAAGCATCAATCACAAATAGCATCAATCACTAATAGCATCTATTACTAAAAGCATCCATCACTAATAGCATCTATTACTAAAGCATCCATCACTAATAGCATCTATTACTAAAAGCATCCATCACTAATAGCGTCTACCACTAAAAGCATCCATCACTAATAGCATCTATCACTAAAAGCATCCATCACTAATAGCGTCTATCACTAAAAGCATCCATCACTAATAGCATCCATCACTAATAGCATCCATCACTAAAAGCATCCATCACTAATAGCATCCAATCACTAATGGCATCCATCCCAAACCGTATTTTACAAAACGCTGAGATTCCCACAAGTATTTCCCTCTCTGACACCTTGAAACCCAATCCACCGTGTGTCTTATGGTCGTGTCAGCAGTGCAGCGTCTATATGACTTTGACCTTTGCCGACGAAACAAACCGCCCCAGAGACCAGAGACAGATGCAAGTCTTCAGACATGCTTTGATTGGCTCCATCCATCCATCTTCCGCCAGACGGTTGACTCGGAGAAGAAAGCAAACAGATTAATTAAATGTCTGACGTATTCCACAAACCAGGCGTCATGCAGAGCTTCCAGCTAAACAGTTTCCATTCAAACACAAGCTCCACACATAAGAAACATTGACATTGATACCAACACCTCGGTGCCTCCCTGCCCATGGCGACCAGGGTAAGGTAACAGCTTATTCTGAAACCAAATCCCTGAATTAACGAAAACCAAAATCCTTTCGGGCTGATCGTTTTGATAACCTTGAAATGTTTTCCTGCTATGGACTCTATGGAGACGCTCAATTCCTGTAATTCTCTGTGTAATGAAAGAAACTATGGTGCAATGATGAGTTCACGTGCGCACATAAGAAATGTTACCGATAACTGCGCTAAATGAGATTCTTAATAATACCGCAAGTGCGTTTGGTGCGTAATATTTTCTTTTCATTGACGGAAATAGTCTCAATTTGACAAATTTTGTGTTAAAAATCTGCGATGTTAAGGGGGCGGGACATTAGAATATTAATATAGTTCAGGGCCGTGAACAAAGTGTGGGATGGCGCACCTAGGGAGGCGGTTAGCGCCAATTGGATTTCTATAAAGTGCGTTACTTGAAGGCATGTTTTGTATTGTAACGTTAGAAAATGGGAAGTTCACGCATCGCTGCCGCCATTGCCTGGTTGGGGTGTTACTAGTTGTAGCATAAAACTGTACTGAGCTGTAGATGTCATTGATGCATATAAAATATCGGAAGGGTTTAAAAAAACTATATGCTAGTGGGTTAAACAGTTGCTTATAAATTCCATTGATCAGGCCCTGATTACACTGGAATGCATAAACTTATCTCGGGGCATCAAAAAGACATCCAAGTTTTACTGGGTTCACGGTCAAATGACGTAGTAAGAAGAAAATATATCGATTTCAACAAAGTCAATCCTACTGACATGGGGTAGATGAACACTGATGTATACGTGAACATGGGGCTTGGTATTTTAAGGTAATTTGATTCATAATATTGTATTCTTTAGAACTAGTCTCTGAGATGATCAATGCTGTCACAGGCCGAGCAAATTATATAAAAGCTGAATTTTTATATCGCAATGCTATCTGATGTGTTTTATAATTAGTTGATCAATTGCTTTATTGGAAACTTACTGAGAGGATTTCTTATACTACAAATAGTATTCCAAATCAACGTCTATACTGATTATCATGGAACATATGAGCTCTAGTATAGGAATTGATGGCTCACCAAGCCTCAGCTCTAGTATAGGAATTGATGGCTCACCAAGCCTCAGCTCTAGTATAGGAATTGATGGCTCACCAAGCCTCAGCTCTAGTATAGGAATTGATGGCTCACCAAGCCTCATCTCTAGTATAGGAATTGATGGCTCACCAAGCCTCATCTCTAGTATAGGAATTGATGGCTCACCAAGCCTCATCTCTAGTATAGGAATTGATGGCTCACCAAACCTCATCTCTAGTATAGGAATTGATGGCTCACCAAGATAAAGACGGTGATTTTCCTGGTGTAATATTTTAGTTATTTTCCACACCAACACAGCGGCTAAAAAGCGAGTTCGGTCCCCAGTCGAAAGTTTGTTTGATGAAAGAGAACTGTCATGAGATCACAATGAACACTGACTGTCTGAGATCACAATGAGCACTGACTGTCTGAGATCACAATGAGCACTGACTGTCTGAGATCACAATGAACACTGACTGTCTGAGATCACAATGAGCACTGACTGTCTGAGATCACAATGAACACTGACTGTCTGAGATCACAATGAGCACTGACTGTCTGAGATCACAATGAGCACTTACTGTCTGAGATCACAATGAACACTGACTGTCTGAGATCACAATGAACACTGACTGTCTGAGATCACAATGAGCACTGCCTGTCTGAGATCACAATGAGCACTGACTGTCTGAGATCACAATGAGCACTGACTGTCTGAGATCACAATGAACACTGACTGTCTGAGATCACAATGAACACTGACTGTCTGAGATCACAATGAGCACTGACTGACTGAGAGCCCAATAGTCTCTGACGGACGGAGAGCCCAATAGTCTCTGACGGACGGAGAGCCCAATGGACACTGATTGACCGAGACACCAATAAGCATCGACTGACTGAGAGATCAGACCATTCCAGACTATGGAATGAAATGAATAAAAGAAGAGATATAATTTCCATGGCAGTGAACTATTAACCTGGTCATTGGTTCTTATATTGTACATGATCGTGGCACCTGTGTTAGATTCTACGGCAGTATAGAAGTCATTGACCTTTTGAGTATTATAGAACAGTGTAAGAACATTCCAAGTAAGACTAAATTATACTTTCTGAATAAGATAGATCTAAGCTTAGTATATATATATTATATTTATTTCTATGCAATAAATAGAATTGTCATTAATTTTGTTTTGACAATATTGATGTCATAAAAATTGTTAAGAATTCCATATTAACACACACAATATAGGTATGAATATTAAGAACATTAGTCATTGTTTTTATTTATCAACAAAGAATATCGCTTCGCCCAAGTGTCCTCGTCTTTCAAATCACATGTCACAACCAATCAACACAGCAACACTGTTAGCTCATTGTTGGAGCAGAGAAGTTAAGGTACTATTGACATCGAAAGCTTTTATCCGCTCAATATCATAAAAAAAAGCAAGGGTCGCTACACGCCAGGGTAAAAAGATCTGGGTAAAAAGATCTGGGTAAAAAGATCTGGGTAAAAAGAGACGAGTGCAATGACAGATCAAAGATGACGTGACCATATGCCGAGCGGAGATGTTCACCGGGAATAAAAACTTTAGAACCTTATGAAGAGTTACTCTTTCCTATATGGCGATCCATTATCAACGTGCATCGCTTTGTGTCAGAGTAAGAGCATTTGTGTGTGTTGTAAATATCTCTAAATCATAATTGTGTATCGTCTCTTGATATAGTCATTCTGTATAAAAGAAATAGATCTGAAAAAAATAAATAAATCGCTGATCAAATAAAAAGTGAATAAGAATCTTCACATTTAAAGAGTACATTGTTGCAGAGCCGTTCTTAGGAGTTTGGGGGCCCTAAGCATGGAGCGTAGGTTGGGGGCCCTGGAAGGGGGGGTCCGGGGTGGAGCTCCCTCGAGCTGAGGAGAAAACACTACCCACCACTGCGGCACCTCCATTCTGCCATCATCAATGTTTCCTCTTTCCCATTCCCACAGCCAAGCCCTCGATTTCCTGCCCACCCCCAAAGCTCCCCCCCCCCTTGCTGCTTCCCTTCCCCTGCCTCCGAATTCAACTCAGAATGATAAATTTCAAGATGAGGAAGGTAACGTGAGTGACACAGACGGCTGCAGTGCCAGTTAAAAAAA
>CAXITT010000011.1:432159-457872 GCA_964033795.1 Lymnaea stagnalis
CTTGCGGGTCACATATGGCTCGCGGGCCGCGAGTTTGAGACCCCTATATTAGATGTTTATTTATTAATATTTACGATTATCTAATTTTTGTTATAAAAGAATGTAAATATTTATACTTTCCCACATCATTTTCGATGTATGCAGAATGTATGCGGGAACGAATTTCAAAATATCTTAATATTTCATTTTCGGTTTCGGCTTCGGTTTCGGCCGAAATTCATTTTTAATCTTCGGCCTTTTTTCGGTTTCGGCCGAAAGTCATTTTTAAAATTTCGGCCTTTTTTCGGTTTCGGCCGTAAGTCATTTTAAACTTTCGGCCTATTTTCGGCTTCGGCCGAAATCAGAAAATCACTTTCGGTCGGTCTCTAGTTGGGGGTGTGGGGGGAGGAATTTGAAAAACTGTGTTGTCGTCTGTCATCGGCACCAAGTCTATGTGCCAGGCTTCAGTTCTATGGGATGACGGAGGGTGGGTCAATTAGCCGTCCGAAGATTTTTCTTAAACACATAAGTACACGGAAAAACGGAATTTAATCAAAAGGATTTAATGAGCTTTACGTCAACCACGAGTGGACTTCCTCTGAGACGTAGAGCGATTAGACTTTCCTGAAGACCACTTAAGTTTGTTAGCCTAATATTTGAGTAAATGTAAGGCCCCTGTGAGTGTGAGGCCCAGTCTTGTGGCCCAGCTGACTGCTCACCCCGCTATAAGACGGTGTGCATATGACAAAGTCGTGGTCGGACTCTGTAAATCAGTGTTTCCCAACCTTTTTTGTGCCATGCCCCCACCTAAGACTTTCTAAAATTGTTAACCCCCTCCCCCCATGTAAATATGCATCATTTTTAGTATTCGAAAATAGGGTTGTTCACTGAAGAAACTAAAATGATAGGTTTTAGGAAGAAATCACAAGGAAAATGCTGAGGAAACATAGTAAGAAATTTTCAAAACATATAATGGAGAACTGACATTCACTTGTAACGAGCGCTTATTTTAAATTGAGACTTTAACTATTATACCTTTAAGATACATTAAATCATAGTAGACGGTTAGTTTTCAAAATCTAGACAGCTCATTATCGAATTGCCCCCCTTAAACAACCCGACTCCCCCCCCCCCCGTGGGGTGTTGGACCTACGCTGGGAAACACCGCTCTAAATCGTTAGTTCATCAGAATCTTCAAACTTTATTTTATTTCTTTTTATCTAAAAAGTTTCTCCCCGAAGGTATTTGAGAAATAAAATTGTCCCTTACTGATAACAAGAAGGAAAAAAAAGGTGTCTCTGAGCGGAAGCCTAGTAATTTTAGATGACTAAGAGTGCTTGTGTTTAAAGTTAACCCAAACACTTCTAGTCCGTCCAGAAGGGGCCTGTAAACATTGGCCAAACCAGTGCAGTCAGTGTTAAAAGTTTCACGCTTTTGATATTGATCCCCAAGCCGAGAGTCTGTCGAGTGGAGCAAGGTGAGACCTGTGAGGGGAAGTAACTATTTATGGCTCCACACAATCTGTCGAGACAGGGGAGCAGCAACCATGGTTGTTATATAGTGTTCTACAGCAATATGTTGTTGCAACTTGCTTTACAGCACAAGGGGTGGTTACATTTATAAATATGTCTTAGAGAACCAAGGGTATTACAGATTGCTTTACAGCGTCAGGGGTGGTGTACATTACTTTATAGCACCAGGGGAATTACAGACTGCTTTATAGCACCAGGGGTGTTGCAGATTGCTTTACAGAACTGGTGGTGCTACAGACTACTGTCCAGAACCAAGGGTTTAACAGATTGTTTTTAGCACCAGGGATGTTACAGATTATTTTACAATATTGAGGATGTGCCAAAGTTATGCACACCACAAGGCGTGTTACAGATTAATTGACCGCAGTAGATGCGTTACGTGTTGTTATAGTGCACACACAGAACTCTTCAAAATTGTTTTCAAATACACCAGAGGTGCCGTTTTTTGGAGGCGGGGTGTGACATATTAACAGGGGAATAACAGTTGTTTGGTTGCCATCAAGTGCAATTTTATTCCAAGCTTTGCCCCCACTCATCATTGCGAAACCCTCACCGGCAGAGGCGTAGCGTGGTGGGGGCAGGGGGGACAGATGTCCCAGGGCGCCAGCTAGTTAGGGGCGCCAAAATGTGCTTTGATATTATTTTGTTGATGAAAATAATGGGTTTGAGAGTTGAAAAAAAAAGAAAAAGGGCGCTAAAAATGGATCTTGTCCCCGGGCGCGAATCTTGTCCCCAGGCGCCAAACACCCTCGCTACGCCACTGCTCACCGGTGTCTCGGAAACCGCATCTTTGGACTCTTTTGGGTGATAGCGCAATACAGTCGGTTTTTCTCAGAAAAAGAAATGAGCGAAACAAAGTATATCAAAACCTGAAAAAAAAATGAGCCCAACAAACAAGAGTAAAAACAATATAAAATAAACACTGCAATGAAGTATCCGAGAGGACTGTACAGAGGTACGTGTTTTTCTCAGACACAAGAAGGGATTCTTGTTGTAATGATTAATAATAGTTCGTTATAACATTCTCCTGAAGTTTTAACAGTCGTTTAAATCAGAAAAGTATTTAATGGCTAAACTTGCTGTTGAAAAATCTGTTAAGTAGAGGGTTTGATTTGGAGAGAATTAATCAAGTTGGTATTGTTTAACTTAAAAAGAACCGTGACGTGATATGAAAAACCTCCTTATTTGATCAAACTACGAAGGACGGTTTTGTAGTTGGTATACAATTCATCGAAAGAAAACTATCATTAAAAAAAAAAAAATCTAATATAAAAAAACAACAACCCAAGCCTTGGAGATCTTCGACACAATGTAAAGGAAACTGTAAATGCTAATTGAATCCAGCACTTCGTTCTGTTAGACGCCTTGGCAGCTATCCTCTCACCTGTAAGTCGTGATCTCTGATCAAATTCATCACCCGCCTTCTTGTGGCCATGTGACGCGGGGGTGAACCGATACATAAACATCTGTTACACGTTTCCCGTCTGGCGTTTTACCTGGCCCATGCTGCAATTGATATCCCCCTTCAGGCAAATGAAATCCCCCCTCCCCCCCCCCCCCCCAACTGCATGGCACCTAGGTCAGTCATGCTTGAATATCCATGTGCGGGGCAGTTCTCTAAGTCATTCCGATAGTTGGATGAAAGCAGACTGTTATTTATAAATAGTTACAAACTAGCACTTAATTAGTACAAAAAAGTTTAATTATCATTATATAAAGAGGATGATCAACGATGATCTGCAATTTGTATACGACTCCCCTTAGGCTACAATCACACTGGCTCCATATTTCACCGACATTCTAGACTGACACACGAGACCGATCTTTCGGTTGAAAAATTTGCCTGGCAATGTACTCACGTTGAAACCGATCGCATCCGTAAATTGATTGCTTATCAATTTACAACGGCGCTGGGATTTTATGACTAGTGTTGAGCTATAGTAAAACTGATTTATTGTCGCAAACAAACATATTAACTGTTTAATATCTTACAAATTAAAATTATACTTTGTAGCTATAAATAGAAATTTTAAAGATTCTAAGATGAATTGTAGAATGTAAACTAGAATTGATTTGCACTTTTGTTCCTTGTTTTCAAAGCTTCAGTCGTATATTTCTGACGAAAAAAACAACAAAATAATTTGATCTCGACCGATGGTCGCTGTATATGTCCGTGAAGCACCTGCTGTGACCTATTTTGACTGAGCTGCTGTGACCATCTTCAGTTTGTTCGTGCATTTGTTTTTTTCCTCCGAATTCGGTCTTGTATGTCAGTCTAAAATTTCGATGAAATAATGAGCCCGTTTGATTGCAGCCTCAGACATAGCATTAATGAGTCGTATCTAAAGATTTTTTTTTAAAAATGTATTGAAACAAGGAGATCATAGGAACATTCTCCAAGCAAATGTTCCTTAATTGGTTGTCCATCCTAGTCCCCGTTGCTGTCTTATTTACACATATTGTCTGTGTCTAGTCACCAATGTTTTTTATTTTTTTATTTCCTTATTTTGTCTGTGTCTAGTTCCGAATGTCAATGATGACTGATCACTCTGCAGATTCCATTTCTCTCCATAGTACATTATGACACAGAGACGTCTATGAAATCAATCACATATACTGGTGTGGTTATGACATCCAATATTTATGTTTTATGGGTATGAAATCAATCACATATACTGTTGTGGTTATGACATCCAATATTGATGTTTTATGGGCTAGCAAACGATTTCCCTCCGCATCAACTTTTTATTCCCCATGGCAAAGTAGGTCATTACTATTTTTTTCTCCAATCTTTCTCGGGCTGAACTCTCTAGGCCAATCTTTCTCGGGCTGAACTCTCTAGGCCAATTTTTCTCGGGCTGAACTCTCTAGGCCAATTTTTCTCACCCCCTCCCCGAAATCATTATTTAGGTACCATATCTCTTTGACCTGCCCATTTTTCTTCTTGCCTGGGGGTTCCACTTGAGGGATTCCCTGGTCGTAATTGCTATTTGCTTCCGACGGGTCTGACCTACCCCCTACTGGTTCCTTCCCATGACCACTTATCCACAGGTTTCTGTGCGTCGGATGCTTGGACATCCTCTCCACCTCCTCCCATACACCGGTCATAAAAATTCCTGAACTATGAAGGAAACTGGTTAAAGCGAATTCTCGGTACTCTGGCGTAGGGAATTTTTGTTTTGATTTTCTTATGCTTGCGACAATTGACATCAGAAAATAATTGACAACTTCTTAAAATGTTTTACGCACATTAAAGACCTTGCAGAAGTCTATATGAGCACTCTAGGTAGTCAAAGAAAGATAGTGCACAAGTCTATATGAGCAGTCTAGGTAGTCAAAGAAAGACCTTGCAGAAGTCTATATGAGCACTCTAGGTAGTCAAAGGAAGACCTTGCAGAAATCTATATGAGCACTCTAGGTAGTCAAAGGAAGACCTTGCAGAAGTCTATATGAGCACTCTAGGTAGTCAAAGGAAGACCTTGCAGAAGTCTATATGAGCACTCTAGGTAGTCAAAGGAAGACCTTGCAGAAGTCTATATGAGCACTCTAGGTAGTCAAAGGAAGACCTTGCAGAAGTCTATATGAGCACTCTAGGTAGTCAAAGGAAGACCTTGCAGAAGTCTATATGAGCACTCTAGGTAGTCAAAGGAAGACCTTGCAGAAGTCTATATGAGCACTCTAGGTAGTCAAAGGAAGACCTTGCAGAAGTCTATATGAGCACTCTAGGTAGTCAAAGGAAGACCTTGCAGAAGTCTATATGAGCACTCTAGGTAGTCAAAGGAAGACCTTGCAGAAGTCTATATTAGCACTCTAAGAAGTCAACCGATTCTAACTGAATGTAGAAGAAACTTTAAAATGTGTTATTGTTAATTTTTGCATGTATTTTCTGCACAGACTTTCTTTGCGTAATGCATTGTAAGAAATTTAAAATTATTTGGAACTTTTTTTTCGTGCATTTTAACTCGTCTTTGATATGCAGTTAAAAAAAATAATATTTTAATATTTTCTACTTTTGTAGAATAAGAATTTAATCTTTAAATTATCGAGAAAATTAGAAGCATTTGCTTGTTTAAAACATCTAATGCTTACAACACCCCGCTCAAAGTTTTAACTCTTTACCCCGGCATAAAAGTAAAATAAAAAGTAGATCTGAGCTCACCCGCCCACCCGTTCACTCAACAGCGAAGCAGACGCTGCCGACCACGAGAATATGAGCCGCGGTGTCAAGCCTCTGACGTCGACTAAGGAGTAGGCGCGATGTTGAAACAATTCATTTGCGATAAGACGATCAAGACCTTTGAGGTGGCCGTCACAAGAAAATGATTCAACTGAGCGACAATGGCCAACAACATCCCATCATCACCCCATTATCACACTTGCTGTAACCAACAACACCCCAATCATCACACTTGCACAAGATGGAAACGCTGGTCGATATAACGTCTTTATTCTTAATCAAAACAATACAACATGTTCGTAGGCACAGCTATGAAAGTAATGTTTCACGAGTCACTAGAAAATGTTTTTACTACATATAAAAAAAATAAGGAGCTAACAAGTTTCCCCACAAATCATGACACGTACCACACTTCATGTGTTTTGAGACACAGTATTGTAGGCATTGGTGTAAGCTTTGACTAGTTTTCCATTTTAAATCATTCATACCAGCTTCGCTTTTGTTCGTGGCCGGCTGGAAAAATGTTCGTATGTCAGATTGACCCACTTCCCGTCAACCTATCGAGCTGAACATGGCTCTTAGACTCATTGATTGTAGGAAAAAACATCACCGGAAAAAAGCTACAAGAAAAAAAAAAAAGTCAAAGGAAAAAGTCAGTGAAAGAAGTTATAAAATATCTTTCATACAAACTCCTGATTGTCAGTGTTTATGAAATGATATTTGTTAGTCCATATCAATGTTTATTTACTGAAAAACAGTAAATAGAAAATGGCAGTACCGTTAGCTTATTCCGATCGTGTTTTGATTCTTGTTTAAAATTAAATATGTGTTTGTTATTTATATTATAGAAACAAAATTTAGTTCACACATTTAATAATTGGATTTATTATTACTCAGTTATAATGTGTGTGTGTGTGTTTTTTTTATTTGTATTATGTACACATATTTTAATTACACATTTAAATCTATGCTTTATTCAAAATTATTTACATTGTTATGTATGAAGCCCATACACATCAAAATTACAGATTGAATAACAATAAATGGAAGTAAGCGATTGGGTAGAGATTAAGCTCTCGTCAGAACGGATTGTCATTTGATTCTCGCGTCTGATCTCATCTACATATGTCACGTAGTAAGAAATCAAAAGAAAGCAAAGTCATTGCATCACGGTACTAGTTCACGGATAACTCCATCCAGAAAAAGCACCAGTGGCCTCAATGTAAGCAATATGGCCTTGGACACAAGGATATAAGAATTCTTTTGTACCCCAATCTTGTCAGCCTCTACAAAGGCGCTCCTCCATGCTGTTGTACAATCACATACCTGTAATTACACCAAAACTCATATTGGTCACCAAGGTTGAGTGGTCGGTCTGAAAGATATGCAAATTCGTTTGTTCCCCAATTTTGTCAGGATTTATCTTTAATATCTTATGGCTGATTCTTTCAGAGACTTTTTTTTTTTGTGTGTGACTTTTTTTCCCTTGCAAAATTTGTGACTTTATTCCTTGACATTTACACTCATTGCCGATGACAACATATTCTTATCCAATTTTCCACCAAACCTTCAACACCAGAAAATCAGATTTTGTCCCGTTTTTTCAAGGGAAAGATAAAGGGAATTTGATTTCCTAAAATGAAATTACCCGATAACTGCGCTAAATGAGATTTGTTTCTTCTTTTTTCTGGCGTTAGCTTTTTGCCGTAACAAAATGAAAGTAGAAATAAGTATACTGACTTATAACCAAACTATTACGAGGTCTGAAATGAAAATTCATTTTAAAAATACTATTAACAATTTAATTCAATAAGCTTTGTGATTAAAATGATTGTAATGAAATCACGAATTGAAAAAAAAAAAAAAAAAAAAAAAAAAATGCAAAAAAAAAATAAAAAAAAAAAAAATAAAAAAAAAAAACTAAAAAAAAAAAAAAAAAAAAAAAAAAAAAAATGGGCTAAGGACATTTTGTAGCAAAAAAGTAAAAGTAAAATACCTATTACTCAAATAAAAAAAAAATAAAAATAAATAAATATCATATTGACTATTCATTAGCATCGTATCCCTTAATGTTGGGATCGAATACAAGTGGACAACAGCTTTAAATAAGACATAATTATCAAATTATCTTTATTTTGTAAAATAGTTGTTAACGCTGTCATAGTAGATGACATAACTGAGGTAGTACTGGTATTTGTTAATATTTGATGCCCAGTTGTTGTTTGCCACTTAAAGCAATTTTTTAAAAATATATAATTATTAAGCATCACTATTAATTAGGCAGTTGAAAAAAAATGTATGAGTCATAAACATGATATAGCCAATACGGTATACCATAAACGTTTATAAAACTTAAAATCACTGTATGAGGACTTTAGCACCAAAATTACATTTTGTAACAAGGTGACTCTAAGTCTCAAGTAACGGGAGGGTTACGGAGGGATTGGAACCGGTGATCGGTGGCTTACTAGGCGGACGCTGTACAACAGAGCTGTAGCGCGTGTCTCATAACGTTTATCTTTTCGCTCTTATAATTATTATTATTTTTTTATTAATTCACAAGATTGAATTTAATATCACAGTACAATACTGCGTTTCATAAAACTAAATTTGAATTATATTAATGATTTAACAAACAAATATAAAATTTTGTACAGATATTAGCATATTTAAAATTTACATGATATAAATTTAAATAGTTACTGAAATTCTAATAATTAAATAGTGTGTACTATATAAACTTAATAATAATAATAATATTAACTTAAGTACTTAAGCCTAAGAATGTTAGTTTCTAGAATAAATTATTTAACATGATTTATAAATGAATTGGATTTATAAATTATAACAACTATTAATTAATTTATTGCTCTGTCATTATATTTTCTTAAATTATGTTTTGAATTATGTTTTGAATTTTAAATCTAAAAAGTGTTTCTAATGTAATAGTAATGTTTGTGTAATTATGTTTGTGAAAAAAAGCCTTAAGTCTGTGATGCCATACATGTTTTCTGTATTATGAAAGTAATATTAGACCTACTGTGTGTGGTTTCTTGCCCTATGGATTCTGGTATTGTGTTCAGTGTTATGGCTCTGTCTATATCTACGGGGTAAACTGTACCTGCTTGTGTGATTTAAGTGTAGAATTAGTCTGTAAGATTGTGTTGCATGTCAGATATAAATGTTGTTCTGTCTCATCAGCCCCTCTGTCCTGCAGAGTGGACATTCTATGTGCCTAACTCTGTCTTTGTATGGTCTCGATGAGACTGGTGTCGTGGTGTATATGAGTCTAAATATAGCTTTATTTTATAATTCTTTAATGTGTTTATTTTTAAATGCATTCTCATTCTCAGTGTTTATTGTCCCATATATACGTGTCCCTTTAATCATTTTTGTAGAGTTGTGTTGCTTTGTTACTTCATGAAATGTGCGCACATTTCTTTGGTTGTTTTGTGTACAAGTGTTTCGCTGCCTTTTAATGCTTGGATCCATGCAATGTGGGATTCTGATTGTTTTCTCCCCATGTAATGTGGTGTGCTGTTGTCAATTTTTGTTAACTGTCCTAACCGTATCCCTATGTAATATTGTGTAAATATATTTTCATTTTTCTTTCTAATGGCTTGTCCTATAAATTCGATTCTAAGTGCCTGTAGTTTAGTTTTTATGTCTTGGAAATTAATCCAACCTCACTTCTAATTCAGATTGGAATAAAATTGTATTTTTAATGGTTTTGTTTTTATTGTACCTTGAAATATGTAAGTCCTGATATGTAAGTTGATTTGTTTTAAAATTGTTGGTTCTCCCATATGTTCCCTTTGTATAGATGGTTTTGGGAATTACATATGTGTTTATGATTGTGCTCCTGTCAAATATTGTGTGTGTTGTGTATTTATGTCTGTCAATTATGTTTTTTATTGATTGTTCAATGTTTTTGTTTCTGTGTTAGTTTGTGTCTGTTTGTTTGGAAAAAAACCCCCAAAAATCCTATGATATCATTCTTTACTATTCTTAAAGGGAATTCTAATCAATCTTTCAACCTACCAATCCCAATAATTTCAGATTTAGTTGTTTATTTTAGACCCACTACCTCTCCCAAAATCTTTAAATATTGATATTATTTTTGAAATTGACTTATCATCAATAGGAAAAAAATATTGTGTCATCTGCTAATGCAATGACTTTCATCTCCTTACCCCCAGGGATTCCCTACTCCTTTCATACTCGCTTAAAGGAACAAAAAAGTCACAGGACAAAAAAGTCACAGAAAAAAAGTCACAAAATATGTTTAAAATAAACTCCTTAATGGCAGTGTTTATGAAATTGTTCATATAAGTCAATAAACATGTTTATTTACTGAAAAAGTAAAATAGAAAATACCAACAGCTTATTCGGATCGTGTTGTGATTCTCGTTTGCGATTAAATAAGGGTTTGTTATTTATATATTATACATACATTATAATTCACATATTTAAAAAGATGAGTTGTTATTGCCTTATTGCTTAGTTAAAAATGCGTGTGTGTCTTATTTGTATCGTGTTATATTATATAATCAAATATTTAATTCTATGATTTGTGCAAAATTATTTATATTGTTCAGCACGAAGCAAATAAATAATGTTCTTACATTGAAATATGAACGTCTCTTTAAACCAATTATATTGAGTGAATACGATGCTGCTATTACCACATGACTTACTTAAATTGTGTGTTCTTATCGATTTTTATTAACCATAGGTTCATAATATTATTGCGCGTATTGGTTATTAAAAAAACATGTGCATGAATGTAAGTTTTTAATGAATAGATCTATAACTAAGAATAATCAATTACAACAAGTCTGTGACTTTATTTCCTGTTTCTTTTTTCCTGTAACTTTTTTTCATGTGACTTTTTTTCCATGTGACTTTTTCCATGTGACTTTATTCCCTGTGACTTTTTTTTTCCCTTGTCTTTTTTTCCGCTCACCTAATACTCTCCTCCTCTCTAACTCTCTCTAGCAGGAACTCACAGGAGAGGATATAAAGGTAGGGGGATAAAGGAGATCCCTGGTTTAAATGATCTGTCAATTTTAGTGTTTATTTTTTTTTTTAGAAAGTGTCTTGTTTATCATAAGATTACTAATGGGGGACTTGTATACAATTTTAACTGAGATTCTTTCAGAAAGAACACCTCATGTGCGTTTGGTGCCTAATAATTCCTTTTGTTTTTCTGAAACAGTTGTTGAAATAAGCTGCGGTGTAAAAGTGGGTGGGCCATTAGAATATTAATACAGGGGGCGTCAAAAATGTGCGGTTTCAAAAAAAAAGGGGGGGGGGCACTAATTGCAGGGCCGGCGCTAGGAGGGTGCGGGGTCTAGGGCGAATTGAATTTTGCGGGGCCGTTGACGTTATAGATTCCGCAGATAGGATATTACGACACGTTATAGTCGTACAGGGGTTAACGGGTCTGTATACAGTATAAAATTCCATGATAATCCCCTTTCGTCTGCTTAACATGCCCTCAGAGGTCTTCCTGAGATTCATCTCGAAGGGATAGTATGGGAGCCAGACTGACCTTCAGACCATTGAACTATCTAAATAGTTCAGAATATTGTGTTGACTGGATAGGTATATTATATACTACGGCAACGCGGTGGGGCCCCGCAAACCGGTCGCCCACTTCGCCGTCCCTTAGCACCGGCCCTACTAATTGCGATTCTTACAAAGAGCGTTACTTGTATGCACGTTATGTCATATTGTCTCTCCTCCTCTTCCCTCCCCCCCCCCACACACCCTCCTCCCCGGATAGCTGGACATTAAATTTAATAAAGAATTTATAAGAACCTATTGTTTAACGGGTAGTTTCAATTAACTCTAAAAAAGAATTTATCAACATCTCGCTGGGGACTATTTTTCCCTCGAGACTTTTATTCAGAGCCAAGACTTGACACTCTGTCACTACCATGTGATTATCCAATGTCAGACTCAAACATATTTTGACACCTCCCCCCCCACACCCTCCTCCCCGGATAGCTGGACATTAAATTTAATAAAGAATTTATAAGAACCTATTGTTTAACGGGTAGTTTCAATTAACTCTAAAAAAGAATTTATCATGCATGACCTGCATCTCGTAGTCATATTTTGTAACGTTATCAACTAAGGTCACAAGAAGAAACGTTTGAACTATGCTGTAGAGCAGTAACATGTTCTCGTCATTAGTGCGTTATAAAGATTCAGAGATTTTGTTCGACTCCGGCCAAAGCGAGTCCCGGACTCTGATTGATACAGGTTGATAAACCCATCACGTCAAGGTCATAAAGCAATGATATTGTCGTGCCGTGCCATTCACGGTCTCGTTAATTCGTCTAGACAAGCGGCCTCTAAACGCCCCCCACACATCCTATCTCCCGTCTCCCACATCCAGCCCCCCCCCATCCTACCTCACGTCTCCCACATCCAGCCCCCCCCCCCTCCGACCACTGCCGGCGTATGACTCCACGGGGGCTCCCTGATTATACCCGCCCGGTGGCACCGAGCACAGTAATAAAGATGACATGTTTGGATTTACTGGTCGCCTTGACTGCATGAGCGACGGTCTCGGTAGTGAGGTCAAGTCCAGGGAAAATTGGAAACAGATGTCAGATTTAGGGATACGATCCAATAAATCCGTTATGTACGACTATCCGTGAGGTATAGTTGGGACCGGTCGATAAAGTGGCCTTCAAGAATATCTACTTGTAGTAGTTGTAGAGCACAAACTAATGCAGAAATGTGTTACTCGGAAAAATAGCATTCGTACTTGCACTGATTAAAATATAACTTTTTAAACTAAATGAATTTACAGAAGACATTGATGGCTGGCATGTTTTATTATTGTGCCGTAAATGATCGATGTTGAACCTGACCAAATAAATTGATTGCCCCATGACTGATAATAAATTACCATACTCCGCCTTCTACCTTTTCCTTTTATTAAAAGCTTGTTGATAAATGTAATTATGGCTAGAACAGAAACTAGTTATCATGATCTTGTACTAATAGCTAGACCACCAGGCCTTCCCAACATTGTAATCTTTCTTTTGTATAGGACGTAGCTGTAAACACCCCCCCCCCCACACACACACACGCACACGATCAGCCCTACTGACTGAACACAGTGATCGACAAATCTCAATTGCGGAGTAAGAGTTTTAAGAGCTTCTAAGAAAGGGCATGTCCCGTACAGACACTGAACATGTCCATTACAGACACTGAACATGTCCATTACAGACACTGACCATGCCCCGCATAGACACTGAACATGTCCATTACAGACACTGATCATGTCCATTACAGACACTGAATATGCCTCGCATAGACACTGAACCTGTCCATTACAGACACTGAACATGTCCATTACAGACACTAAACATGTCCTTTACAGACACTGAACATGTCCATTACAGACACTGAACATGTCCATTACAGACACTAAAATGTCCCGGACAGACACAGAACATGTCCCGGACAGACACTGAAAAGAACATGACCCCGTACAGGCACTGTCATTTCATTGTCTTGCCAATGTGAGCTGATTATAAACACTTGAAGTTACAGAGACGGCACGACTCCAACGTGTGGCTCATGTCAAGGTCAAGTGTCAAGGTCTCTGAACTAAATAGTGCTAACATAATAATCAAACTACAAACTTTCATTATCCATTTCTTTTACACCACATTAGTCACGCACAATTTTGACCATTATTCTCTATAAATTTTGTCGTTGTTGTTGTTTTTTTCCCTTCGTCTTTGTTTTTTCTATTGCGATCGCCATGTTTAAATGTCATTTTGAATTGAGACGAAGAGAGAACCTGAATGGTTCATTAATCACTTATGTGCTTTCTTTGAAGAGAACAATTGTGCTGGTCTTGTTGTCCGCTAAAGTTGATTAAAAACATTCAGATATGTGGTTGTATCGCAAATAAGAGAGAGGCGCTCAAGTTGGTCCCGTTCAAAAAAAAAAAAAGAATTCAAAGTACCGAGGTAAATGAAAATGTTTCGTACACAAAAGTTATTGTACATTTGTACAAAATATGTACTTTTGAGCTTTCTCTAATGAAATATTATATAGTGGTTCGGGAGGGATTCTGGCATGGGGGTAATATCTAGGTAATGTGTACTCTATTGCCACTGGGGTACCATCTAGAACTGGGGTCTCCAAACTTTTCAGCCCGAGGGCCGCATTAACTATCAAACAGAAGTTCGGGGGCCGACAACACACTCGAGGTCCAAATATAAAAGAACATAACGTCTACGTAAGTGGCGTCTTGTCTTGGTAGGATACACGTAAATTTCCGTATTTTTTTCCGTAGACAAAAATTTCTCCGCGGACCGCATGAGAGGACCTCATGCGGCCCGCGGGCCGTAGTTTGGAGAAACCTGATCTAGAATATAGAGTATAGGCATTATGAAACTTAAAAGCGAAAAAAAACAAACACATTTTACTAGGACTTTTTTTAGGTGATGTTTTTCTTGTGATGTTTTTTCCCATTACTTTATCTTCATGTGACCTCTCTCCTGCAATATGAAGTTATGTAATTTCATGAAATAATGAATTACATCTAAGTGGGCCTTGTCCGTTATAACTTATCAGACCCTGTCTATAATCACACATACAACCAACTAATGGCGATTTATTTGTTTTATCATGTGTTTGCTTTCCACATTGGCCAAAATGAAAGCCTTGATTGCTGGAGGCAGCACCCACCTAACGTTGTTGCGTGGTCATATCTGATCGTAAAGTAAACATGACGCTCTATTCATGCCATCGGTCGCCACATCATTGTTTTCAGAGAGGGCTATCCAAGCTTCGCCATTGGACAGTAGCCAGCGCCATTGGAATCGTGTGGCTAAGTGGATCTCACTGGGGTTTAGAAAATAATGATCTCTTAATAAGAGTTTACCATACGATGTTACTAGCCAATATACCCGGCGTCGCTCGGGTTTGCTTTCATGGGGAAAAAAGTAACTTCTAAAACGTATACGCGGACGCCTCGATTTAAGGCCCTTTCAAAACAAAAATAAGTCGCTAAAGAATCAATCATTAGTGGGACCACCGGCGCCAAAAGGTCTTCAATCCTTGATGCCCGTTATAGCAGTAAGTGATATAGGTTGGATAGTGAGCAACTTTAATTCAAAAGATGCCCCATTAAAATCGAATGAAAAGTGCCAAAAATTTAGCGTTTATTTAAAAGAAAATTAGGGAGTGTGGCAAAGAAGTAGTGGGTGTTTTAGTTGGAAATTCACAATTTAAAAAAAAAAAGTGATTAGGACAGGTATGTTCCGGGCAGTGAAGAGGATTTTTGTCCTTGAATAAATAATAATTTTGGGACCAACAAATTTCAAAATCATAGTATCAAATGTAATACAGAATATAATATATATATATTTAATATAATATAAAAAAAAATATTTTGTTCCCCAATCTTGTCAGACTTGACCTAGGTGCTCCCCATGCTCTTGTACAACCACAGACCCGTACCACACTAAAACTCGTTATTGTCACCAAGGAAGTGTGGTCGGACCGAAAGATATACAAACTCTTTTGTTCTCCAAACTTGATTTATTTATAATATCTGATGACTGAATTTGACTGTGATTTTTTTTTTCTGCCAGTGTTTCTTTCTGTGAATTTTTTTTTCCCGTAACTTTTTTCCTGTGACTTTTTTTTCCTTTGGCTTTTCTTCCGGGACAATTTTTCCGCTCACCTAGTTACCAGTGTACACCAGCATAGGTCCAACCTTTACCCACAGTCTTTTGTTTCATGTTTTCTCTGCAAAAATGTAATCTAGTTTATACTTTTTTTGTTAGCTACTTTCTGTTATATTTACTGTTAATGTGATTGAAAGGCAATTTAAAATGTAATAAAATAAATTATAATCTTTATTTTTTGTAACAGAGTTTAATCGAAATTGATATGGTGTCTATTAAATAAAGTTTGCAACGAATCAATGTCCATATTGAGACAAAGAAGTAATGCAATACTCACGCTGGAAATTCAAAGCTTAAAAAGAATTTACATCAAGACAAGGAAATACAATAAAGAAGTTTTTTTTTTTTAAAAAAAAAAGCGTTCTAAAATGAGATACTCCTGAAATAAACTGATTGAGAACCGCTTTTATTCCACTAGTCTCATTTCCTTATCATGCGCCCCCCCTCCCTCTCCCCCCCCCCCCCCCCCCCCCCCCCCCCCCCCCAAATTCAAAGCTTAAAAAAAATTTACATCAAGACAAAGAAATAAAATAAAGAAGTTTTTTTTTTTTAAAAAAAAAAGCGTTCTAAAATGAGATACTCCTGAAATAAACTGATTGAGAACCGCTTTTATTCCACTAGTCTCATTTCCTTATCATGCGCCCCCCCTCTCTCTCCCTCCCCCCCCCCCACACCCCTGGATCTCACCATTCTCGCAAAGCTCCTCATGTTTCTCAGCTATCGCCCTCTTCTCATATTCTATTCTCGCGGCCTTTTGCCGGTATTACACTACACAAGGACTAGAGCTCATGCCACGGACGGACTGGTCAAGACGAGAACTGCCCTCGCCGGTGCTATCTTTGCCATGACATTTACAACAGCAAGGCGCCCTTGGGAGGGAGCAGACACCGTGTGATACTGATTGTCTTCAGTAATACAACCAGGGTGGGGTGGGAAGCTGGGTGTGTTGGTGGGAAGAGCCTGGCCAACAATTTCATTGCTGACTGAACAAAAAAAAAGAGCTACCCACATTGTGCTCTCATAAGTTCAACTCGCCCACCCCCGGAAATTTGTTCTTAAAAATGTGTACAGTTAGAGAATTGAAGCAACAGTAAGAAAATAATTTTAAAATGTATTTTTCACGTAATACCATGTATATTAGACCTCATGGTTCTATTTCGTTAAAGGTGACAATGTAAGGATGTTAAGTGATCTATGTGTGGTACTCTAGTCATAGTTGTCAAAATGCCTCTATCACCGAGAAGTCTAATAAGTTTAGTCAAACAGCGTGACCATTTTCACTTGAAGCCGAACGATCAATTGTAGGTACAGTAATCTCGTCTTCAAGAAGCCTTTTTATCACTTTCTTGTTTTTAAACAAAAAAAAAAATAAAATTTTAAAAAAATCTTTAATTAATTATTTTTTTTTTTTAATATTCCAAGCCCGATTTGGATCAACTAGTCTAGTAGTTGAGCATCTAGTTTTGATATTTTATATGTAATTCTAGAGATGAGATTGTGAAACATTTAAAGCGTGTTTGGACATTGTATTTGTGAACAGAGGCGACGAGTGATCAGCACCAACTAAGCCGATGTGTTACTGTAGCCACACACGAACAGTGATCGCGGCAAATGGGCATAAACTTGGGACATCGTCATCAAACTGATGGCATGATGCTAAGGCAGGAAGACATCATTATTAGAGGTATCTCCATCAACACAAGCCCACGGGCAACGTCCACCCAAGGGTCCAATAAGAGCCGAGTTCCGCTTTTAATTAAGAGCTGTGTCGAGATCAGAACTCAGGACGGTCGATGTGGAGTTTTCTAGTTGGCTTAGTTTGATGGCGTAGGCGGGCAGTCGGGGGTAGCTTGTTGGTTTTGTTGGTTGGTTGGTGTAGACGAGGTGTCACTACGGATGGTGTAGACGAGGTGTCACTACGGATGGTGTAGACGAGGTGTCACTACGGATGGTGTAGACGAGGTGTCACTACGGATGGTGTAAACGAGGTGTCACTACGGATGGTGTAGACGAGGTGTCACTACGGATGGTGTAGACAAGGTGTCACTACGGATGGTGTAGACAAGGTGTCACTACGGATGGTGTAGACGAGGTGTCACTACAGATGGTGTAGACGAGGTGTCACTACGGATGGTGTAGACGAGGTGTCACTGTCGATGGTGTAAACGAGGTGTCAGTATGGATGGTGTAGTCGAGGTTTCACTACGGATGGTGTAGACGAGGTGTCACTGTGGATGGTGTAGACGAGGTGTCACTGTTGATGGTGTAGACGAGGTGTCACTACGGATGGTGTAGACGAGGTGTCACTGTGGAATGTGTAGACGAGGTGTCAGTATGGATGGTGTAGACGAGGTGTCACTGTGGATGGTATATGTAAATATTCCAAGCACGAAATGGGTTTTGGACATATGTCATATAATATACGTTCATCGCTACTTGGACAAAAACTGAATGACAAGCTTATTGCTATAGGGTAAATGGTACTCTACTTTCAGTTTTAGCATAGATTATAAATGATATGTTTTCACAAGATGTATTCTGTTGGTAAGAGCGCCAATGTCCTTCTCGCATGTGATATAGAACTTATCTAGGTTTTTGATAACTACACCACCCCAACAACCACCTAACCCCTATACCTCCCAAACACCACCCCAACAACCACCTAACCCCTATACCTCCCAAACACCACCCCAACAACCACCTAACCCCTATACCTCCCAAACACCACCCCAACAACCACCTAACCCCTATACCTCCCAAACGGCACCCCAACAACCACCTAACCCCTATACCTCCCAAAACGGCACCCCAACTCGCCGCGGCTGTAAACATGATCTACCAGTTAAGTCTCCACCAACGTGCGACGTAAATAAACTGAGCTTACCGGAGAAGATACGCCTCGTTTGGTGGTGAGATTAAAGAGATTAGATATTGGGGTAACATGTGTGTCTGATACGGGCTTACAGTGTAAACATTTCCAATCAACTGTATCCAATGTAATCCATCTTACGGATTTAATACGATGAAATATGGCGACCCATTAACCCCAGGCTACACGCGCTACAACACACCTTAATAGGGAGGTAGGGTTGAAACTACGCCTCCATTAAAGTTAGCCGTGCAGTAGTCTTAGCTTTCAGCTTTGATGACGGAACAGAGAGTTCACGGGTAAAACTGCCATAGATTTTCAGTCGCATTGCTACGAGGCCTGTTCTAGATTAATTTTTATTTTGCAAGTATTTTAAATGGCGTTTTTTGAACTAAAAAAAAACAAAAAAAACTTCGTATTATCGTAGAGTAAGTTCTTTGGCCAAATTTATTATTATTATTTTTTAAACAAATAGAGTTAGTAAAATTAACTTTTTTTCTAAAAGATAACATATGGATAAAATGTTTTGGAAAGGTGTGTATCAGTTAGCCATTTGTTTGCCATTAATTGGCAGAAAGAAAGCTAAAGTAAAAAATAAAAAATAAATATGAACTATTTTAAAATTCAAAACAAATAAATAATTGGTCAGGTAAGGCTTCGCATTTGACCTGTTCATTAATTTCGTAAGTAAGGAAAGAAATGAACCCAACTTGAGAAGCGTTTGATGTGATCATCCGTTCTTTTGTAAGCTCCCATATTGCGCAAAGTTATTGCCATTCCCTTTCTGGTTAAAAATTTAACAGTAGTTGAGTTTATTTGCATGGGAGAAACTCCATCTGCTGTAACTGCGAACACATTCGCCCGATGTTATAGCAATGAAAACCAAGCCCTAACAGTTGTCATACCTGGAGCCAGTCGCCAAATGTTGTGCCCCGCATATGTTACTAATGACGTGGAGTGGCCACTACTTGAGTGACTATTATGACCAAAGGTCACACGACGCCGCGACAATCATGAGGTCCACCACTCGGGCACTGAATGCTTCTTTCCCTCCCCACCGCTCATTAATAATGGACGGTTTAAGCCTGGTGGGGGGTCATCGTTCGCTAGGTGGTTATAACGGCTTTGTCGCTTGTTTGACCCTACTTACTGGACATGACCAGGTCAAGTCTACACTGGCCCGGCCTCTCAACTGCCAGTTGGTTCATTGTGCGAGCTGTTGTCATGTTTAAGCCTCAAGAAACGTTCCTACGGTTGGTGACAAAAAGTTGGACAGTGGCCCACGTGACAACTAGAGTAGATCAACAAAGAATACACTGAAAACATGGGAAGGATTTAGGAGATCCGGTTTATCTACCAACTTATTATTCCATTAAGAGTGATTCATGACTGACATCTTATTGTTATGCTACATTTCTAATCGATCGGTTTCTCAAGGATGGCAGGGAAAGCAAGGCTTGAAATGTTTGAATCCATACAACATGATGGTCGCACAGAGGCTCAGCGTCTCTTCAAGTCGGTCATCGTTGATTTAATGTCAAGTCGGGAGAAGAACGTCTTAGACATTAAAAGAGATCGGAGGGAATATGCCGTTAAAAGTAATATGGGGGGGGGGGCAGGAGTTAATCCGCTGAACCACTCCTGTCATAATATTGAATCAGATAAGCCAGTGATATGTCTCACATAGAAAACTAGAGCATTTGAACTCATGCATTAAACACTACTTAATCCCGTTCACCAACAGAAAACTAGAGCATTTGAACTCATGAATTAAACACTACTTAATCCCGTTCACCAACAGAAAACTAGAGCATTTGAACTCATGCATTAAACACTACTTAATCCCGTTCACCAACAGAAAACTAGAGCATTTGAACTCATGCATTAAACACTACTTAATCCCGTTCACCAACAGAAAACTAGAGCATTTGAACTCATGCATTAAACACTACTTAATGCCGTTCTTCAACAGAAAACTAGAGCATTTGAACTCATGCATTAGACACTATTTAATCCCGTCCACCAACAGAAAACTAGAGCCTTTGAACTCATGCATTAGACACTATTTAATCCCGTCCACCAACAGAAAACCAGAGCATTTGAACTCATGCATTAGACACTACTTAATCCCGTCCACTACTTAATCCCGTTCACCAACGGAAATCTCATACAATGAAACGTTTCTTGAAAAAAAAAAAAAAAAAAAAAAAAGAGCCATTCGTGTAGCTTAAAGACAGATGGATAAAGAGACGTTAAATAATTTCTTGTTTTTAATGTATGTTGTGGGTTTGAAAAAAAAAAAATTAAATTAAACGGATTGACGAAGGCTGAAATGGTTGGTCCGAATCTGACGTCGAAAACATTGCTTTGAAATATAATTTTTTCGTTCCAAACGACGTCCACTAATGGCTTCACTAATGGTTTTCTCGAGTTTATTTCAATCTGTTGCTAAGAAATACAATTTGTGTTATTTTTATTCACATTTTTTCAATACTCAGATGTCTCCAGTCCCTGGCGAGATTTTGTTGTTTTCGATGGCTGCGAACACAATTAAAAAAAAATATATATATATTGGAAATGTCATCAATGCAATATTTAAAAGGTGAAGGTCGTCGATTTAAAAGGTGAAGGTCGTCGGCCAGTGAACGTGTGCATCAGAACTTGTTATGTGTCTTAAAACGTGTTGGCAAATATGTAAGAGCTTTAAATGTCAACCGACTTTTGAGCGAACCTGGAAACGTCGAGAGGTCATTTCAGCAAGCAGACGATGAGAAATACGTCATGAAATGATTAGCTTCATTCTTTCAATTAGCAGATGCGCATGCGTAAAGATGGACACTTCAGATTATGTACAATAATAGCTTCACACAAGAGGCAATTACTGTTTATATAATAGGCTCTCTAAAATAATAAGAACACCGGTCAATAATCACACGTAGAAAGCTACAGTGTCTGGTGCATAAGGTTTCAAATATGAGGAGTGTGTGCTACAACGAAGTACGGCAGGATGAAACATTAATGAAAGGCCTTTGTGTGTCTCAATTAAGTTTTGTTGTAGTAACATGCCATAGAAGGAAGGTTTACCTGCAGCGGTAGCACTGATATTGTAACATGCCATATAGAAGGAAGGTTTACCTGCAGCGGTAGCACTGATATTGTAACATGCCATAGAAGGAAGGTTTACCTGCAGCGGTAGCACTGATATTGTAACATGCCATAGAAGGAAGGTTTACCTGCAGCGGTAGCACTGATATTGTAACATGCCATAGAAGAAAGGTTTACCTGCAGCGGTAGCACTGATATTGTAACATGCCATAGAAGAAAGGTTTACCTGCAGCGGTAGCACTGATATTGTAACATGCCATAGAAGGAAGGTTTACCTGCAGCGGTAGCACTGATATTGTAACATGCCATAGAAGGAAGATTTACCTGCAGCGGTAGCACTGATATTGTAACATGCCATAGAAGGAAGGTTTACCTGCAGTGGTAGCACTGATATTGTAACATGCCATAGAAGAAAGGTTTACCTGCAGCGGTAGCACTGATAATGTAACATGCCATAGAAGGAATGTTTACCTGCAGTGGTAGCACTGATATTGTAACATGCCATAGAAGGAAGGTTTACCTGCAGCGGTAGCACTGATATTGTAACATGCCATAGAAGGAAGGTTTACCTGCAGTGGTAGCACTGATATTGTAACATGCCATAGAAGGAAGGTTTACCTGCAGTGGTAGCACTGATATTGTAACATGCCATAGAAGGAAGGTTTACCTGCAGCGGTAGCACTGATATTGTAACATGCCATAGAAGGAAGGTTTACCTGCAGTAGTAGCACTGATATTGTAACAAGCCATAGAAGAAAGGTTTACCTGCAGCGGTGGCACTGATATTGTAATATGCCATAGAAGGAAGGTTTACCTGCAGTGGTGGCACTG
Organism: Lymnaea stagnalis; assembly: GCA_964033795.1. NCBI lineage: Eukaryota > Metazoa > Mollusca > Gastropoda > Lymnaeidae > Lymnaea > Lymnaea stagnalis. The sequence continues at coordinate 454,384 of CAXITT010000011.1, forward strand.
ATATTGTAACATGCCATAGAAGGAAGGTTTACCTCCAGTGGTAGCACTGATATTGTAACATGCCATAGAAGGAAGGTTTACCTGCAGTGGTAGCACTGATATTGTAACATGCCATAGAAGGCAGGTTTACCTGCAGTGGTAGCACTGATATTGTAACATGCCATAGAAGGAAGGTTTACCTGCAGTGGTAGCACTGATATTGTAACATGCCATATAGAAGGAAGGTTTACCTCCAGTGGTAGCACTGATATTGTAACATGCCATATAGAAGGAAGGTTTACCTGCAGTGGTAGCACTGATATTGTAACATGCCATATAGAAGGACGGTTTACCTACAGTGGTAGCACTGATAGTGTAACATGCACAGAAGGAAGGTTTACCTGCAGCGGTAGCACTGATATTGTCACATGCATAGAAGGAAGGTTTACCTCCAGTCGTAGCACTGATACTGTAACATGCACAGAAGGAAGGTTTAGCTGCAGTGGTAGCACTGATATTGTAACATGCCATAGAAGGAAGGTTTACCTCCAGTGGTAGCACTGATATTGTAACATGCCATAGAAGGAAGGTTTACCTCCAGTGGTAGCACTGATATTGTAACATGCACAGAAGGAAGGTTTACCTGCAGTGGTAGCACTGATATTGTAACATGCCATAGAAGGAAGGTTTACCTCCAGTGGTAGCACTGATATTGTAACATGCATAGAAGGAAGGTTTACCTGCAGTGGTAGTACTGATATTGTAACATGCCATAGAAGGAAGGTTTACCTGCTATGGTGGCACTGATATTGTAACATGTCATAGAAGGAAGGTTTACCTCCAGTGGTAGCACTGATATTGTAACATGCCATAGAAGGAAGGTTTACCTCCAGTGGTAGCACTGATATTGTAACATGCCATAGAAGGAAGGTTTACCTCCAGTGGTAGCACTGATATTTGAACATGCATAGAAGGAAGGTTTACCTGCAGTGGTAGCACTGATATTGTAACATGCCATAGAAGGAAGGTTTACCTCCAGTGGTAGCACTGATATTGTAACATGCCATAGAAGGAAGGTTTACCTGCAGTGGTAGCACTGATATTGTAACATGCCATATAACATGCCATAGAAGGAAGGTTTACCTCCAGTGGTAGCACTGATATTGTAACATGCATAGAAGGAAGGTTTACCTGCAGTGGTAGTACTGATATTGTAACATGCATAGAAGGAAGGTTTACCTGCAGTGGTAGCTCTGATATAATAATATACGTAGACGGAAGGTTTATCTGTATACCGGTAGCACTGATATTGTAACATACGTAGAACTAGTAGATAGAAGGTCTGCATGCAGCAGTATCTCTGTTATAGTAATATGCATACAAGAAAGGATTACCTGCAGTGGTAGCACTGCAATAGTAGCATGCATAGAAGGAGGGTTATGAAAAAGTTAACAAATCACTGAAATCAGTTTGTGTGTGGGGGAAAAACAAAAATACTTGAACAACACCCCCCCCCCCACCAACCCCCGTAAATGTGTCAACACATGTATTAAAATCATGTTTTTTTTAATGGAAAATTGTCATGTACGTGTAAAGTGTCCTGGTGTCATCAGCTGTATATGTCACTGACATGACATGGGGACTAAATGCTTGTTTGGGTGATTGCTCACAAGGAATTGATAGACACATTAACAAGGGACCACATTTGTCTATGGACACTGTCCAAACTATGTATTTTTTTCTAACCAAAAAGAAAGAGGATGACAAGAAATGGTCAACTTGGTTGTCAGCACTCGATAAAGAGGTTAAACCAGGCTCAGAATTGAGCCAGTTATGATCTACCTCCCCAAAGCGCCACAGGACGTGGGCGCGCAGGAAGACTTTGTTAATTCTATTCAGGGATCTTTGAAAGTCTAATGAGACGCCAGTGAGCCCTGACAATTTTACGATACGGCCGACACCCTAACCCCATTCATCGAACTGGTTTATTCTATAGGACTAATGTTAAGTCTGCGAAGACCGACGTGTGTGGTCAGGCGTGCTGTCGGACACATCAGGTTTGATGCGCTGTGATACACGTAAGGCCAATATGTTGTCCGACATGTGAGGTCAGGCACGTGATCACTCAGTCCAGAGATGTAATGTAGACGCAAGGTGGAGGTAGTATTTGATTGATCACCAAAGCAACGCGTTTGATGACTGTGAGCACATAGCATTTGATTAAGCAGATTTGTATAATGGGGAAAACGAGTTCCGCTTTTATAACCAATATATAAGTATCGATCTATTGTGTTTAAGTATCAGACAAATTGAACAAATTTACTGCGGTACCCTGCACTGGTGACATTAGGCTATTGCTTGATCGTGACGTAGTGCAAACGACTTGAAGAAAAGAATGTGGTGACCAACAGGTGTAACTGTAGTCCCAAGGGAACTGCTACCTTAATACAGTGGTGGGAAAATCACGGCTCGCGAGCCGCATGCGGCTCTTTAGATATCTGGGTGCGGCCCGGCCGGTCAGCAACAAAGCGGTTTTGACTCCGAAAAACATTGTTCTTGACAGGTTCTTGAAAAGAAATTTGGCTCTAATTTTTAATTTTTTTTAAAAATCGTCCTGCAGCTGATTTTCGGGCTTTTTTGACGAATGCGTCTGCCGACCACTGCGCCTTAACACATCCATCGTGCTATGATGATACAACACAAAATAAATGTAAAAGTAACTTTTATAAACACAAACATTTGAGTTTGGTATAAGCCTTTAGTTGTGAGAGGGCAAATTATATCACCAAATTACGCATTTACTTCAGAAAAATGGGTATCTTAAATAGGAGTTTTTAACTTACACGGCAAGGATCAAATTAATGACGTCTGTTAAAAAAAAATCATTTTTTTCCTAACACATGAGATATGATTTCTGGTAATTTATAATTGAATTATAACATCATTATGTTAACACAATCATTATGTTAACAAAATCATTATGTTAACAAAATCATTATGTTAACAAAATCTATGTTAACAAAATCATTATGTTAACAAAATGATTATGTTAACAAAATCACTGCAACAAAACAATTCAACCTTATTAACAAGGACGGGACAATTTCTGTTTATTTTTTTTATTTTGAAAGAATAACAATAGCAAAGGTATTGTAACGGCTGCATAAAAGATGGCATCTTCTTACACACTAATGGTAGCCTTTAAAATTGTACCAGCAACTTCTATAGTGTTAGCATATGGCGTATCCATTTAATTAATGTTTTGTTTTCAGATTCCAGTGTTGTTGTTGTTGTTTTCCCCTCATCACATTTCTTCCACTTAACTCGTCTCACTCAGCCCCATAACACCCACCTTGTTACTAGTCAGAAAAACTTCCATCAGAGTTCTGCGTTACCTGCCCATCTCAAACTTTTCCGAGCTGATTAAAATACGACCGTACTCAGCACAACGTAACGGCCTGCACTCCCCCCCCCCCTCCCCTGGAATCCTCCGGCCCATTACACTCTCCA
>CAXITT010000011.1:459024-473276 GCA_964033795.1 Lymnaea stagnalis
GCTTGCTAGAAACACTGGAGGCGGTGAGGCGACTCTACAGCACTGCTTGCTAGAAACACTGGAGGCGGTGAGGCGACTCTACAGCACTGCTGGCTAGAAACACTGGAGGTGGTGAGGCGACTCTACAGCACTGCTTGCTAGAAACACTGAAGGCGGTGAGGCGACTCTACAGCACTGCTTGCTAAAAACACTGGAGGCGGCTAGGCGACTCAACAGCACTGCTGGCTAGAAACACTGGAGGCGGTGAGGCGACTCAACAGCACTGCTTGCTAGAAAGACTGGAAGCGGCTAGGCGACTCAACAGCACTGCTGGCTAGAAAGACTGGAGGCGGCGAGGAACAAAGTCGTTCAAAAAAAAAAAAAAAAAAAGGGAAAAAATTTTGGAAAAAAAAAAAAAAAAAATAAATTTAAGGGAAAAAAAAAAAAAAAAAAAAAAAAAAAAAAAAAAAAAAAGAGGGAACTATTTTTGTGAAAACAAATGTCCCGGTCGTCTTGTCGGGTCCTCTCGTATCATTAGGCCACGAATTACCGAGGAAACAGGCGGAATGAAGATAGGGCCGGTGAGAATGAACAAGGATTGACAGGTCTAACAATATGGAGACACTGAAATATTTTCAAGATGTGTTAAAAAAAATATGTAAAAATGATGTAATAAAAAAAGGCAATAAGAGGAAGTAACTCTTGTCAAGGGGAAAAAGAGATGGCTTTGAAGGGGATTTAATACATTACTGTAAGAGATGTCTCAGAAGGGGAATGTGAATGCAATACGGAGTCGCGTGGAGGGGCTTCTGTAGACGTTCACATGTGAGTCGTGTGGAGGGGCTTTTGTAGACTTAACAAGTAAGTCGAGTGGAGGGGCTTCTGTAGACGTTCACAAGTGAGTCGGGTGGAGGGGCTTCTGTAGACGTTCACAAGTGAGTCGTGTGGAGGGGCTTTTGTAGACTTAACAAGTAAGTCGAGTGGAGGGGCTTCTGTAGACGTTCACATGTGAGTCGGGTGGAGGGGCTTCTGTAGACGTTCACAAGTGAGTCGTGTGGAGGGGCTTCTGTAGACGTTCACAAGTGAGTCGTGTGGAGGGGCTTCTGTAGACGTTCACAAGTGAGTCGGGTGGAGGGGCTTCTGTAGACGTTCACAAGTGAGTCGTGTGGAGGGGCTTCTGTAGGCGTTCACAAGTAAGTCGTATGGAGGGGCTTCCGTAGGTGTTCAACACTGGTCCTTTTTCAAAGCCACACTATACATTTGAATAAATCTCACACTCCTAATACAAAAAGGTATTTTATTATTTTTTTTAAAATCACCTTTGTTACTTTATGATGGTAAATGTGTTAATGTAAGACTCTAATATCAATTGCTAATTTGAATTTTGAATCTCTACTGTTATCATTTTTTGGTGCCACAGGTAATAATTAGCGGTGTTACACTTGTTCCTTTGCGGTTCTACCCGTGTTTGTGTGTGGTGCCCTCTAATTTGTTGAAGCTGTCGACATATTGCATTAAAATAGAGTACCTCTTAATTTCAACTATTATTCATAAATATGAGCATTAAATTCAAATAATCAGTATGTTTACATTGGCAACGCAAATCAAGATTCTATCAACATACACGTGCCCATAAATTATCATATCCTTCAAATCAAGCTAAACAATTAGATGGCTGAAAAGCGTATTTGAAATAGGCAAACTGTTTACTAAACAAATCTATCTGACAAAAGCTAGGAACTGCATTGATCTTATACAAGACTTAAAACACATTTCTGCATGTCCAATGTCAATGTGGCCTACATTTTCAAAATAGGGCTCTTTAACGTAACCGGATATACCGTTACTCGACTGGTCAGTGAGGTTCATGGCTACCCGTCACTGCAAGACCCAATCTTTGCCTCTCTCATAAAACTGAGTCCACGCCACGAGATACATTTTATTCCAAAAAAGACAGTGTCAAGTTTCTAACGCTGTGATTGTCCGGACCTGGAGAGCATGTCCGGACGTGGAGAGCGTGTCCATTCAATACCTACTCGCACAGAATCCAATCCCGATGATTTCTCCGCCAAACACTCATGTTTATGTTCGCTCTCAGCACCATCTCAAGTGCCTGGGATAGCCATCGTGGGGGCTGCTGGGCCGGGCGGGTGGCGCTGTGTCTCGGCCATTGTGAACCCAATCTCTCGGTGCTTGAGTCAACACGCATAAGTGTTTCAGCGTTCACCAATGACCGCGCTGATTGTTTCAGTGGAAAGTTTCACCTCGACGCGTACGTCCGGAGACTTCTCCGATTCTCGAATTTCGAAGAACCGTGTTGGGACTCGAACGGAAGGTGGTCGGCACTCACCTTTAGCTTACCTTGACATATTTGTTGTGACGTTATACGGGGAGTGTGCGACGGGCGTCGGAACCAATCTTACCTCCCCGGCCCAGATCAGACCACCCTAGTTGAAGCTCTAAGCAACCATAGTACTTGATGTAATCCTATTGGATTCGTTGTATCTTACCACCCCCAACCCACTATAAAAATAAATGATTTGTGACAAAGCAGGTCGAATAAAATGCAAAGTTGATCCTCTACAAATAACTTGTTCATTATTTATACGTGCATTGAGTTGTGTGAGTTATTACGAAAAGTAGGTCGATAGGTGGAAAGCCATGCAACAAAATTTACAGTACAGTATTGAGTGAACTAAATTATTTGAAGACATCTTTCTATCAGTCGTGTTAATGGCTTTCAGCTATAATGATTTATGTCCAATGTCAGCTATAATGATTTATGCCCAATGTCAGCTATAATGATTTATGTGCAATGTCAGCTATAATGATTTATGCCCAATGTCAGCTATAGTGATTTATGTCCAATGTCAGCTATAATGATTTATTCCCAATGTCAGCTATAATGATTTATGTCCCATGTCAGCTATAATACTTTATGTCCAATGTCATCTATAATGATTTATGCCCAATGTCAGCTATAATGGTTTATGTCTAATGTCAGCTTTAATGATTTATGCCCAATGTCAGCTATAATTATTTATGCCCAATGTCAGCTATAATGATTTATGCCCAATGTCAGCTATAATTATTTATGCCCAATGTCAGCTATACTGATTTATGCCCAATGTCAGCTATAATGATTTATGACCAATTTTGAACACATGAGTTTCGAGATTAATTTACACACAAACGCATTCAATATAACTTACGAAATAAAATTGACTGATCGAATACTATTTTAAAAAATCTAATACTAGAAACTAAAGAGTATTTTTTAAAAATCTTTCGGTTCAATGGCTTTTAAATTGTAGCTATATAATAAATTATGACATCATCATTTTCACAGACATAAAAAAGTAACCCCTCCCCCCCCACTTCATTGCACCCCTGCTTTCCCCCCAACACTAATGAGCCGTTAAGTTTCAGACCTGTCATAATTGCACACAGCGCCACTGTATCCGTTTCCTCCGGACGTGAGTCGTTAAACCCTCAGTAAGGTCTGCCATGTCACATGGTGGCCAGATGAAACCAGCAGACGCCTGGCCCTGGCAGATCCCTTCCATCTCCGCCGCATGCACGTGCAAGGACCGTGAGTTCGTAAAACGTAAGTCGAGAGTCGGCCACAGCTTAATAAGATGGATTCACCACACTATAAGACCAGATGGGACTCGCCTGGGAGAAACACGAATGGCGTAGCTAGAGACTGGTACATTTTAAGTTGAAAACCACCCCCCACCCACAAAAAAAAAAAAAAAAAAAAAAAAAAACATAAGTATTTCCTATGTCAAAACCCTCAAGAAAATTTTGCAGGGAATACGACTTCAGGGCTAGGGAAAGCAGTTTAGAAAAGTATATATATATTTCTGCGTCAGCACAGTTGGTGCTATTAAATGCAAAATAATAACAACTATACTTTCCACCAGGTCTTAAAGAACCTATATTTTAACAGGCCGTGGGACATAATGGTAGGTACAGTTTGGCATTGATTTAAAGGAAAACTTAACCACATACACAACAAAGCAAGGGTAGTTTTGAAAGTAAAATTTATCTGCAGGACTTGAATTGTACATTCATATGTAAATGAGTTTTAATTGGAAAAAAAAAAAAAAAAAAAAAAAGAAAGAATTAAGGTCTCAGTTCTCGAGTTTGAGAATCCTGATGTAAGCCAGACTTCTGTCATGTTTAAATGAAGACATGCTATCTCCCTGCCAGATTTAAATAAAGCCATGATATCTCTCTGTCATGTTTGAATAAAGCCATCATATCTCTATGTCATGTTTGAATAAAGCCATGGTATCTTTTTTTAATGGAGTTAACGTGACGTAAGGAGACGTTGCTCAAACTGGAAAACATTGAGTTCAAAGATGATCAAAGTTGTCTTTCTTAATTAATAACGGTTGATTTATCAAATTAAATTTACAATTTAATTCAGGAACGTGAAGTTGACTCAGAGACGTGACGTCATACAGTGGTCATCTGTATTGTATTTTACCACATATTTTCGCCTTGGCTTTAGCTCCCCACATTCTTTCTAATACTGTTCAGAAATTTTTCATCACATCTCGGATGACATTTTTAAAATAAATTTTGTATCATTTTAGATGTTAGACATATTGAAAGCAACTGGTCTTTGCGTAACCTTAGCGATATGATCTTGCAAGTGCACATGTAGTAACTAACTTCATTGTGATGTATTGTGGCTGTGACTAATTAAAAAGACCCATCCCCCCCCCCCCCACACACTTTTCTCCCCACTCCAATTAAATCAGTGCAGCTCGAGTTTCTAATTAGTGGTGAATCTCTAAATGTGAGTCTCTGAATGTGAGTCTCTAAATGTGAATCTCCAAATGTGAATCTCTAAATGTGAATCTCTAAATGTGAATCTCTAAATGTGAATCTCTAAATGTGAATCTCTAAATGTGAATCTCTAAATGTGAATTCCTAGTTACTTTCATCTGCAAAACACAGGCACAAAGATATATGTCTTTTACGAGAGGATATTAGCTAAAGACACGAATCATGGCTAGAGTCCAGGGGGACAGACAAGAAAAACTAGGGGACAGGAAAAAAAAAAGGCGTAGTCTTGCTCAGAGAAGATAAAAGCGAACGATAAAGGTCATCTTGAGGTCACGAGGTGCTAATTGGTCCTTCCATGCTCACAATAGAAAACCCAATCAGGACAAGGACCAAAAGCTGGGGAGATAACACAATCTGGTACCTAACTCAGAGACGACAAATCCGTTTAGCCGTTCAATACACTCCCCTCCCCCCCCCCCCCCCCCCTGTTGTCTTCCTTTCAAGCCCGAGTCAAGTGAGGCGCAGGTGATACGTCCGTGGGTCGCAACTCTACATGTTAAGAAAACTAAAGAAAGATAAAGAAAACATCTGTTTAGCACCTTCANAAAGGAAAAAAAAAAAAAAAAAAAAAAAAAACAAAAAAAAAAAAAACAACAACACAACCCCCACATCCCCCCCCCCCCCAACCCCCCCCCCACCCCACCACAAGAAAGAGCAATCATTAATCATTAATTGCATAAACGTTCCACACGAAATATTTTTATACCATTTGATGTATTTATGTGTTTATGTGTTTATGTGTGTGGAATGGGATAGACATGTTGTTCCTGAATGGCTTCTTTGTTGTGTTGACAGTTGGCCTCTCCATCACCAAAAAATAAAAAAAAGAAAGACCCAGTATAAAGACGCCTACTGAGACCACTTTCCCTATTCAACCAGATGAAATCAATGGACTATGTTAGAATACAAACTGGGTCACGAGGCTAAAATTAGCATCGGTCTTAGAAGTACGGAAACCAGTCAGTTTGGAGCCGAGCTCGGTGTGGGAGCTCAGAGTTCGAGCTCAGAGAAGGAGCTCAGAGTTGGAGCTCAGAGCTGGTTCCCAGAGTTGGAGCTCAGATTTGAAGCTCAGAGTGCTATGGGGCAGTGTATTTTTGTCCGGTAATTGTTAATGCTCCGATTAAATATATATATATATATATAATAATAAGGGGGTCTTATATAGCGCGGTACCCCAGCCTAGGGCTGGGCTCACCGCGCTGTACATAAAAATTTTATCAAAAGAGACATAATCATGACATTAAAATAAAATATATTTATGAAATGAAGAACAGCAAAAATGTTCTGGTACCTAACTCAGAGACGACAAATCCGTTTAGCCGTTCAATGCACTCCCCCCCCCCACCCCTGTTGTCTTCCTTTCTAGCCCAATTTATATATATTTAAATGTGATGTTTTATTATTGTAAAAATTGATCTTTCGAAAGTGTTGCCCTATTTGTTTTACCAGATATATTGCCCGAATCTTTTACTAGTTATGTTGCCTCACTCGTCTCTTCTACAGCGATGCTTCCCCATCTATTCTACCAGAAGTTGAAGCAATCTTCTACCGCTATGCTGCCCCACTCTTCTACTGTTATGTTGCCCCACTCTTCTACCGCTATGTTGCCCCACTCTTCTACCCCTATGCTGCCCCACCCTTCTATCTCTTATGTTGTTGGTACATGCAAGACCTGATAGATACTGTTTCTTTGATGACCTAATAGATACTCTTGCTTTGATTTCTGCTAGGTTAAAATTATATTTTATTTGAATTGCTCTCCAAAATTGAATCTCCAAGAAATCTAAGAGCTGAAATTTAAAAATAAATAAATAAATATATGTAATTTGACTTAACACGATTACGTGCGATTGTTTTAAAATGAGAACATTATTTCTTCTATTGTACAAACATAGCATATTGCTTGAATATTTAAAAAAAAAATTGTAAGTACCATTCTTGTTTGAACTGTTACATTGTTATGCCCTATTTATAGTGTATGTGTGTGGGCGACACAAAAAGTTTCGTGCTGGGTGATGCCACCCCCCAGTTATGCTGCCCCTGAAATAAAGCAATGCAAACATAAGGATATCAAGTAAAAATTATAGAAATACAAATTTATTTATTAAGCAATATTTCCAGGAATAAAGCTGTGCAGATAAACACATGCTATGTTGTACACAGTGACAAGTGACTATCTTAAGTTGTACGCATTGACAAGTGACCATCTCAAGTTTTACACATTGGCAAGTGACCGTCTCAGGTTGTACACATTGGCAAGTGACCATCTCAAGTTGTACACATTAACAAGTGACCATCTCAAGTTGTACACATTGACCGTCTCAAGTTGTACACATTGACTGTCTCAAGTAGTACACATTGACCGTCTTAAGTTGTACACATTGAACGTCTCAAGAAGTACACATTGACCGTCTCAAGTGGTACACATTGACCGTCTCAAGTTGTACACATTGACTGTCTCAAGTTGTACACATTGACCGTCTTAAGTTGTACACATTGACCGTGTCAAGTTGTATATATTTACAAGCTACCTTCTCATGGTGGTCAAGTAGATCAGTCTCTCAATGCATAAAATAAACTACTCATAATAAAATAACATTTCAGGGTTACTCATGCCAATTATAGATTAATCCTATATACAAAAATCAATAACAAGAAACAGTATACACATACATCAACATATTTTGTTTTCATAAAAAGGAACCACTATCTTACTTTCAAAGAATGTAATCAAAGTAACCAAAATCCGTTATATTTAAGTGTTATTTAAAAAAAAAAACACCCAGCTGAAAATGAAAGTAGTCTCAACGCCGGGCTTTAGGGTGTGCGATCTGTGCCCTCGCCACGGCGCCTGGGGCGCCCAGTAAATAGTTAAATTCCCTTAGCTAATGATAGTGAAGAGGGAAGTACCATAAAAAACTAAACAGTATAAATTAATATGCATGTTAACATGCGAATGGTTAGCTACATGTATAGCATCATAATACGTGTTCCATATAGCCTACGTCGTAATCGGAAAAAAAGTGGAGCCATACAGGGACAGGGAAGGGGGCGCAAAACAGGTGTCTTCGGACAGGGTGAAAGTTTACCAAAGGCTGGAGTTGGTAGTCTGTTGTTACAGTCATTCAACTTCCATCACTGAACAAACTCCCAAAAAGCCTCCTCGTCTTGTCTAGTCAATTACAAAGCTCTATCTGTTTGCTAGCTTACCAAAGAGATCCTTCCTGGCAATAACACATCCCCTTAATGGGTGCTTATGAGGACAGTGTTGAGGACCGGCCAGATACGACACAACCAGCCCTTGAGGACTGGCCAGATACGACACAACCAGCTCTTGAGAACCGGCCAGATACGACACAACCAGCTCTTGAGGACCGGCCAGATACGACACAATCAGCTCTTTCAAGTTGCAATAAATTGTACTGACATCTTTCATGGCCCCTAGAAATTGATTTTAAATTAAACTCCCAGACGGTGCCGGTGGAATGATTACAGCCACGGGAAAATTACCCCCCCCCTCCCCCCGAATCTTCTGGTGACTGAAGTATCATGCCATCTTGTTGTAGGTACTCACCCGGTCATTAACTCAAACTCCGGAATTCCTTTTCATCTCATCTTTTGTGTGCTCGTCTGTTTACTGAGTTCATTTTCTATGTGACGCAGATCGTCATTCAAAAAGAACTTTGAACTATTTTTATATATTTTCAAACATTGATGAACAGAACCAGAAAAAAAAAAAAAATACATTTTTAAAAAACTCAGACGCGTCACTTTTATGTTAATAAACTCTGGATACAATAGTTGGGTCACTGTTTTCTTAACACAACTGTCGGCAACCCGAGGCTCCGAAGTCACATGCGGCTCTTTGGAAATATAGATGCGGCTCAGTTTTTTTACAATTCTCTAGTGACTTTCGGTTTAAAATCTTTTTCTAAACAAACATGATTGATACAAAATGGCTCCTCACTCGAAAAGGGTTAGTGCCCCCAGTTTTAGCGTTTTGATTGACAAACAAAAAAAAACAACATTAATTGCTGCCTGTTTGTTCATAAATCCATTGACTTCACAGAAAGCGGGCCATGTGTCTGAGTCGTGGAGTGAATTTTAGCCTTTTTTCTTTAGCCACAACTAGCGGAGCAGAGAGTCATTGAAAGGATACATAGCCACTACTAGAGGAGTAGAGAGTCACTGAAAGGGTACCTAGCCACAACTAGAGGAGTAGAGAGTCACGGAAAGGATACCTAGCCACAACTAGAGGAGTAGAGTCATTGAAAGGATACTTAGCCACAACTAGAGGAGTAGAGAGTCACTGAAAGGGTACCTAGGCACAACTAGAGGACTAGAGAGTCACTGAAAGGGTACCTAGCCACAACTAGAGGAGTAGAGAGTCGCTGAAAGGGTACCCTAGCCACAACTAGAGGACTAGAGAGTCACTGAAAGGATACCTAGCCACAACTAGAGTAGTAGACAGTCACTGAAAGGATACCTAGCCACAACTAGAGGAGTAGAGAGTCACTGAAAGGATACCTAGCCACAACTAGAGTAGTAGAGAGTCACTGAAAGGATACCTAGCCACAACTAGAGTAGTGAGAGTCACTGAAAGGATACCTAGCCACAACTAGAGTAGTAGAGAGTCACTGAAAGGATACCTAGCCACAACTAGAGTAGTAGAGAATCATTGGAAGGATACCTTGTTGCCTTGTCAAGGTCCAAACAAAAGAGGTTCTATTGATACTGTGACCGGTGCTTCTATTTAAAGCCGCAGTGACTGTCTTGAAAAGTGTATAATGTCTGAAATAGTAAGATGACAGCTGAAATAATGATAGGTGGATCTGAAACAGCAAGGATAGTTTTCTCTTAAATATTAACGATAGTTTTCTCTGAAATAGTGATGATAGCTCTATCTGAAATAGCAAGGATAGGTGTATCTGAAAAAGTAAGGATAGTTTTATCGAAATCGTATGGATAGTTTTACCGGAATTAGTAAAGTTCTACACTTTCTAAAATACTCCTTTAATCAAATAAATAAAAGTATATTCCTTCCTGACAAAAGGTTATCTTCCAGCCTGACCAGCGATATCCGTACAGCTTAGCCGAAGAATTTTTCCATGTTTAATAAATGTAAAATAAAATAAGCTGCTGCGTCCACCTAATCGAAGAGGATGCATGCTATTTTTGGTCTAATTTTTGGAATTCTCTTTGTCTAAAAAACATAACTGTCCGTTTCACGCTTAGATAATTCAGCGGCAACAAACAAGCAGTCCATCAGCTGGTCTACCGGAGTCTGGTCACTAGCGACCGGCTTGAAACCACAACGTTGTAGCTACCCATTCTATTTTCAAACCTTAGCTTCGGCCTCGTTCTGAATCCTGTATTTTTACAGCCATACAAAGCAGAAATTGAAGCCATCAAATTGGAAGTGCTCTCCGCGAGGGACTACTCCACGTCTGTTCCTATGGTCACTAATGGCTGTCACTATTTTGATAAGATGAGTAGCTTCCTGCTGGCACGGAAAATCACGCGCTTGTTTCTTGCCCGCGGGCAGCTCGGCCTGGGGGATAATTCAATAATATTCATTTAGACATGCCTGCAGGTCCCGCTTAAAGGTTCAAGTTATGGTTCAATACCTAGTTCATCTACAGGCATAAAAATACTTAACAGTAGAATATTATATATATATATACTACTCTCTCTCTCAATATAAGTATATATATAAGGAATCGTTATCCAAAACTCTCCAGTAAACAGAATAGCTCTAGATAAAAAAAAAATATGCGGTGACTTTTTAACAGCGATTACTTTGATGGTTTCGGTTGGAAATAAAGAAATCATTAATTATTATTAAGTGGAGTCATAAATTAAATTTATAGCAGACATATATAATATATGTTTCATCTGGAGTCTCAAGCTCATTTTTCTACCGTCAAAAAATGTGAATTATTTGTTTTAAAAAAACCCAGAGGGATAAAAGAGAAATGCACCGCCCTGAGAGTATAAAGGTAGTTATAAATATTTATTAAATCAATAAACTTTATTCTTTTATTGTTTTGGCATCCGTCCGTCACAATGTGACGATGGTGCAGAGTTCGTAGGACGAAATGCACAAGGCCTGGGATTATTCCTTTTTAGGATTAAAAGATGGCTCCCTACACAACAAATCGCCCCCCCCCCTTTCCACGCCGCTGGATGGCCTAAGGCAGCGGTTCTCAACCTGTGGGTCGCGACCCCTTTGGGGGTCGCGGGACCCTTTTCCAGGGGTCGCCTAAGACCATCTGAAAACACATATCCTTACAGCTATGAAGTAGCAACGAAAATAATTGTGTGGCTGGGGGTCGCCACGGCACGAGAAACTGTATTAAAGGGTCGCGGCACTAGGAAGGTTGAGAACCACTGGCCTAAGGGAACATCATACGTGGTTGATAAGCTTGGCACCAGTGACGTCACATGAGTTGTCGGAATATTTCATTGGCTCAGTGTTATCCGCCCACGGGACTCCATCTTCGGGTTTTGAATCCAGAGTTTCCTTCTCTTAGATGAGTTGCCATCCAAGGTTAACGAGTCCCATCCACTTTGTTATTTAATACTGTTAAAAATAGACCACTGTGTGGTATAGCTAAAGACTTGGGGCCACTGCTATTCTTAAGGGTCCCAAAAATAATATATCATGCCCCTGGGTAGATGTGAATAAAACTAAGTATATACAGTGTCCAATGGGAATGGTATGAGTACAGGCTACCGTAACATAAATGGACAAGGCCTCAAAGACTTGATAGGATAAAGTGTAAAAAATTTTTTTTTAAAATACAAGAAATTCTATATTTAGATTTCTATGGTTTCTTATCTGCATTACGCCACTGTTTTTGTTTCCTTCTGTGGCTGTTAGGAAAGGAAAAAAATGAGGCCATCGTGAGCATTTCTATAACATTAAACAACTGCAATGGTATGTGTTGGCTCTGATCTATTCCGAATCACGTGATTCTACGAGAGTTCCATCTCAGACCGAGCACACTGTCAACGTAAACATTTCAGCTATCGGCAGATTTTTTTTTATTTACAATCGTCATAATGAAATATCTGTGGGACGAGGTGCCCCCCCCTCTTGTGTTCCCACCCCACCCCCTCCCCCCATGAACCAGACGCATTACAGGACTGCCAGGGAAGCGTGAAAATTTCATTTATCATGCTCGAATGCGTTCAGCAAACTGAAGATCTGTCTTCTATGGGGGACCTCAAGCTGGAAAGACGTGCGAATGAGAAAAAGTCCCCCCTCTCTGATTCCATTGCCATGTCATTGAGCTCGGTCGAAATGTCTAAAGCTGCTCTCTCTGCAATAGGGGTGGCCAAGTGGTAGGTGTGGGAAGGTGAGACGCTTACATTCACACCGCCCCACCACCGTCTAATTCTGTGGGCTTACGTTGACAACCTAAAAAATATACTGATAATTACTTTTGGAGAAAAGCCTCTGGGTAAATAAATGAAAAGAAAAAGAAAAAAAAAAAAAGAAATTTATCTTTATGTATCGGTATGCCTTAGCGAAGTCAATAATATTTTAAACTATTCTTTTTACAGGTCATCAATACTCAAGGCTATCATATGAGGGACTGCATTCAAGCCATTTAAAGTAAATAAATAGTGGAACAAGATGTATTTAGGCTTGAAAATAAAAGTCTAGACCATTAAGTGGACGTTTCGGCCAGATGCTTTCTTCGGCATACAATACAATAAAAAAAAAAACATATAAGTTTTAATAACAAAAATAATAAAACTTATATTTTCAAAGAGTTCAAAAAAAGGCAATGTATAGCTCAATTTTTCAGAACAGGAAGCGATTGCTAGAAACGGAAGTTGAGTTGCTCAAAACCAAAACATGCGTCTCTCATTTGTCTGTGCCGTGTAATATCACGGCAAAACAAAGTATAATTTTTTTAAAATGTAAAGTTTTAAAAAGGGAAAATTGAGAATAGAAATGGAGTACAATAAGAGATCACTAAAAAGTGACTATTATATTGATTCCATTATGGTGTAGTGCCGAAAATAAATCTGATTTAATTTGTTTTCATTCCTCACTGACTCACTGGTGTATTTGTGCAAGAAACCACAGAAGTCAACAGTACAGTCTAAAGATTACAACGGAACTTAAGCAAAAAATATACTAGGAATCCAAGAAACCTAAAAGGGCTTTAAAATCGATAGGGATTTGCGCGAACAAAAAAAGAAAGAAAGAAAGAAAGAAAGAAAGAAAAGAACGCGCGGGTAAAATTGATCCACCGTCTCGAGAAGGAAATTCTGACAAGACTTGAAAGTGTGGAAATCACAAAGTCTATAAGTCTGCATACGATAGCCATACCAGCTACTCGGCCAGGGAGATGGGGGGGGGGGCAAAGAGCAGAAGAGCAAATATTGACCAGTCACTATCTTCAGTGGTAGTGGATGGCCAGTGCCTCAAAGGGAAGAGTTGGGGGGAGGGGGGTAATCATTACAACATGTGATTATAGCACGGCCTAATCTCCTGGTAATGGTCAGGCAGACTTTTGATAGCCGCCTGGGGTACTGAACTTTCGGGTTACTGGGTTTTGTTGACCAATGATTAGTGGATGTTTGGTAAGAAAATATCTGACATCAATATAATCAGAGGCGTAACTAGACCATTAATCATTGGGGCCCGCTCGAGGCGTTTCTATTAAATAAATATGAAAGTGCTAAGTATTTAAAGGAATTCTGCGAGTTTTAAAAGTTTTAGGGCTATGAAAATTCAGACATTCATTTTTTTTTTAAATTTCAGGACAGGAGAAATTGTCGGCTATTTCAAAAGTCTGTTGAGCTATCGAGAGTTTACAGATAAGGAATCAACGAGACAGGACATTTAAGAGGATACTGGGTCAAACCATTCAGTGAATAGATTTATGTTTCTTTCTCCATTTTTTAAATGAATGGACTAAGTTCAGAATCGATGGGAAAATACTAGATTCACGTATTATTAGCTAATGTTAGTGGCACAGTTCATGGCAATGACGACGGGTCTGCTACTACATGGCCTATTGATCTCTAGGAGGGATTGGGAAAACTATCATGGCCTACTTTTCAACTTGAGACGTCTTTATGACGAGCACAAAGGAGTAGGACCATACGATCCATCTCACGAGTTTAAAATTTGAGCAAGGCTCAACATGGAAAGGCTGAAAAATTATTCATACAAAAGTGAGGTGTAGAGAGATACAAATAGGACATGGAGGCAGAGCGTGAGAGAGAGAGAGAGAGAGAGAGAGAGAGAGAGAGAGAGAGAGAGAGAGAGGGAGAGAGAGAGAGAAATATAAATAAAGATAAGGCGAGATATAAACAATGCAAATGAAGGGAAGAGAGATAACATGAGAAAGAGAAATAAAAGGAGTGTGTGTGTGTGATTTTATATGTGT
>CAXITT010000011.1:478901-493936 GCA_964033795.1 Lymnaea stagnalis
CGGGGGGGAGGGGGGCAAACCCCCCCCCCCCAGGGAAAACCAAGTGCCCCCCTCCCCCCGAGAAAAAAATATGTCCAACAATAAATCAACTGGCACTGACGGCACTGCTGGCATGCCCCCCCTTGGGTCCCCCCAACAAATCTGAAGTGCCCCCCCCCCCCTGCCACTGGAAAATTTCTGAAATAATCACTGCGTGGACATACCAAAGATATGCAAATTGCTAAGACAAATAATTAGATGTTTCCTTTCAGAACTTTGCAGTTTCGTGTGGGTTACAGTTAGTCTCGCACCAATCGCTGGTCAGTTTTCTAGTATTATTTATAAACTTAGATAAAAGGTAAACAAATTATGTTGAAAATGTATTGGGTCTATCTTTCTCCCTATTGGATGGAACAAATTATTGACAATGAGAAGATAACTGCCTTTTTAACCACCCTTACAAGACTCCATTTTTAGACGGGGTCCATGCATGTGCCGGGTGTGCCAGGTGTGCCAGGTGTGCCAATACACGGAATTT
Source organism: Lymnaea stagnalis (assembly GCA_964033795.1). Taxonomy (NCBI): domain Eukaryota; kingdom Metazoa; phylum Mollusca; class Gastropoda; family Lymnaeidae; genus Lymnaea; species Lymnaea stagnalis. The sequence goes on from CAXITT010000011.1 coordinate 479,419, forward strand.
CGGGGTACCCGGCTCAGGCCTTCTTTGTGATGCATAGCTTATATCTTCTTTGTAAGGTATAGCTTAGATCTTCTTTGTAAGGCATAGCTTAGATTTTCTTTGTGAGGCATAGCTTAGATCTTCTTTTTAAGGTATAGCTTAGATGTAAAAACGATTCAAATATAAATGACAACGATCCCATGTTTCGTTGTCCAAGATGTATTTTGTATTTTGGTCGTGAAAACATGCGGAGTGCTGTCGTCTGCACAGGCCTGGGATTAAATCACAGCCATCGTTACGAATCATTTCACCAACTCGAGATAAGAAGGCATGTGAATGTATGTTCTTTATGCCCGTTAGGCATGTGAATGTATGTTCTTTATGCCCGTTAGGCATGTGAATGTATGTTCTTTATGCCCTTTAGGCATGTGAATGTATGTTCTTTATGCCCGTTAGGCATGTGACAAACGGGAAACTACTTTTGTCATCTTCTTGATGCATAAACAAAGATATTTTTTAAAAAAAGTAAAAAAGAAGCAACAACCAGGAGGATGAGATATTGTCATGGCTTGTTTACGCTACGTCTGGCTTCCAAAGCCTTCCTGGCACTCTGTACAAATGGCAATTTGTAGGTAATTAAGCGAAACAATGCGTGGAAAGTCGCCTCTGCCTCTCAGGCTTTCAGACAAAGATAACAGTGTGTTGTGTCAATGGCGGGGCGAGAAAATAAACCAACAACACTATTTTGCAGAGCGGTGTCAAAATGCGGTTTAAATAAAATTATTCCGGAATAATAATAGCGAAGTTTTTATAATGACTGAATCAACATATTGTTTCGTACGTCTATTAATGGTATATGTGATGTGACAAAGGGTGTGTGTAGCTTGATATTTACCCAACCAACGGATTGTTTCGTATGTGTATTAAAGGTGTCTGTTATATGACATCGGATTCCCCTCTGTCTACTGTTAGCTTTTGGAAAGATTTTTTTTTTCAAGATTTTTTTTTTTTTATTAACGTTGGGGTCATTCCAGAGAATGTCTTTATTATTCTTGAGATGACGGCAGAGGTGTGGGGCCACTGTCTGTATTGTTTCGTATGTTTATTAAAGGTGTCTGTTATATGACATCGGATTCCCCTCTGTCTTCTTTTAGCTTTTGGAAAGATTTTTTTTTTCAAGATTTTTTTTTTTTGTATTAACGTTGGAGTCATTCCAGAGAATGTCTTTATTATTCCTGAGATGACGGCAGAGGTGTGGGGCCACTGTCTGTGCAAATGAGAGATTTATGCTAACAGTTTGCTGCTACCTCTTTCAATAACAACAACAGCAGTTTACCTTTCTTCTACGTTATAGAGTGGTGAGGGGGGAAGTTTAAAACAACAACAACAATACACAGCAATCACCAAAATGTAAAATCCTTTTTGCTTTTATAACAGGTAAAAAGTTTGCACAAAAAAAAAAAAAAACCAAAAAAAAAAAAAAAAAAAAAAAAAAAAAAAAAAAAAAAAAAAAAAAAAAAATTAAAAAAAAAAAAAAAACAAAAAAAAAAAAAAAAAACAAAAAAAAAGAAAAACAAAAAAAAGAAAAACAAAAAAAAGGGTTACTTGGAAGATTTGTCAAATGTTTAACTAGAGTCTACATTGGTTTGATGGAGTTCATACGAGGGGAAAAAATATGTTCCATAACAGTTTTGTTTAGATTTTTTTCTTTTCTTTCTAGGTGAAATGAGGCAGAGACGCAGCAGACACGTTGAGCGTAGTGATAGAGCGTGGTGGAACATGACTCGCGTGGGAGTGGAAAGGGGAGAAAGTAGGCTGGCTAATTTTAGACGGCAGAGATATTCTAATTCAGTTTTATTAAACCTTTAAAATATCCGGGTTTGTAATTCATACATGTCAACTGTTTGTCTTGCCTTTACGTCCGTCTGTCTGCCTGTTTCACTTTTAAAACAACTATTTTACGCCTTGGAAAGTTCAAATTTAACATCAATTTTAATCTTGTGAGTCATTTTAATCTGTCATAAGTGGTCTGTATGATTGTTTGAATGATCTTTCCGCTTCTTTGAATGATCTGTCAGTTAGAAATTGAACGAATAAATTTCTATTATTGAAAAAAAATAAAAAAACGGGGGAAGAATTTGGCATTTGCTAAAAATGTGTTAATACCAAGTGTTGAAATAAAACGTTACACCAACAAAAAAAAAAAAAATATTCAACAAAATGAAATAAAGTTTCGTTGCTTAAAAACACCCACACATTCAAACCCGTTTATTTTCTTCCATGTTTTGAAGTGACTTATAGAAAACTCAATTGTATGCTTGCCTTAAGTGGCATTTTCTCTTTTAAAGTTTAAGTGAACAAAAAAGTCTTTTGAGATTGACAGAAAGGATTTACAAAGTAGAAAACAAGGTCCTTTATGATGCCACCTGTCAATGTCTGTGAACCCCTGTCAGTTAGTTTTTTCTCGATCCATACCTACATACGACGATCATTTCATACGCGCATCACCTCCCCTAGTTACCAAGCCATCACACATCCAGTCCCGATTGGCTTACTTCTCGTGACAGGCTCCCCTCATGCACAAGCCAACACACCTATGGTAATTGGCCAAGGAATTAATGGCTACTGATAATTTTCTTTGACATTTGCAACTCTGGGGAAGGCCAGTTTCCGCTGACAATAATGAAATATGAAACATGGGTTCGTGGGGCCATATCCTTGGACCAGGCAGGGTGACGATGCTGGTTTAATCTGAAGGCTGAAGGCTTCAGCGAGAGGGATGTGTGGGTCGGACGCGTTGAAATTTGATCATCACATTAGGCCTATCCAAGGCAGAGCTTGACGCCAGCAGAATCTGAAGACCTAAACTGCCGGTATGATGTAACAGAAGGCATCGCCTTACATTTTAAAAAACAACAGAGTGCTGTTGAAATGACTTGTTTTTAAACTTTGAAGTGCACTTAAGTATTATGACTTTGAGCTATACATGCTGTGCATATCTTTTTTAAGATTTGTATAGAATTACATGCGCGCTCTCTCTCCCCTCTCTCTTTCTTTCTCTCTCTCCCTATCTCTCTTTTTCTCTCACTCCCTCTCCCCCTCTCACTCTCTTTCTCTCTCTCTCTCTCTATCTTTTCTCTCTCTCCCTCTCTCTCCTATCTCTATCTCTCTCTCCCTCTCTCGGCCCCTCGTCTCTCTCTACCCTTTCAACATCTCCGATTTATTAAGAGGCGCGCTCACCCTGGTTATGCGTGGTTGAGATAAATTATTTGTTATGCATCAGTTATGATGGGGACCAAGGACACAACTCGTATTATTAATTATTCTTTTCACATATGAACATTACTGGAGAAATCGGTCCAAGCCAGAAATAGTAAAGTAACCCCTGATAACAATGTTAAAGATGGAGGCTATGTCTAGTCCTCAGACATAAACCTGTGAGTGGATGAGGTCAGTATAAGGCATGTGCAGAGGCGTAGCGTGGTGGGGGCAGGGGGGACAGATGTCCCCGGGCGCCAGCTAGTTAGGGGCGCCAAAATGTGCTTTGATAATATTTTATTGATGAAAATAATGGGTTTGAGAGTTGAAAAAAAGAAAAAGGGGCGCTAAAAAATGGATCTTGTCCCCGGGCGCGAATCTTGTCCCCAGGCGCCAAACACCCTCGCTACGCCACTGGGCATGTGTCCGCTGAACTGTTTGTATTGCGTGGACAAAGAGATTTGCCCGTACAAACCTTTCATTAGCGTATCAAGAACGATAATTATCCCGTCTCTAATCGCCTCCCTTGAGTTAACTGTGGTATCATCTTCTCGCGTCAGACGGACGTGGCGGTTTCGCTTTCAGCAAATGGTAAAACAAATTGTTGGCAGTGCTCTACCTCCTGGTTTTCTCAACAGCATTCTACAACATTACACTGGAGATTTATTTTTGTGTTCAGAAGGGAGACATATATTATTCATAACATTCGCGTTTTCACGAAAACATATGGAAACCTGACATGCTATTATTGAAGAATTTAGACCACGTAGGAATAGCACCGTATTCTTGGGGAATTTTTAGTTACAACCCAATTAAAGAATATTCATTAGCCACCAGACAGCAGTGTTGCTATCGGGGTAATTCAATAATTAAAATGTGGGCACCTGATTACCTAGCGGGGTAACTCAACCATTAAACATGTAGAAACCGGTTTAACTTCTATATCATATGAAAAAAAAGTCATAACATCACATATAGGATTAAATATATACAGGAATATACAATAACAAATATTTAAGAAAACAACAACAACAACAAAATAAAAAAAAACTTAACGAAGAATCAATCTCATGGCAATATTGATTCGGGTCAATGATTTCACTATAACACTAGATCTATCACTAGTTCACCCTGCAGGAGTGATACGTTTTTTATATTTTTCTAAGTTGAGTATTTTTTCTTGTGTCTTATGATTTTCGGATCTAATTTAAAAAAAAAAAAATCAGTACACATTTTTGACCTAATTTGGATATACTAAATTTCAAAATGTGTCGATTGTATCTATCGTTGTTTGAGCTAGTGTTGAGAGGGAAGAAAGTGGGTCGATGTAACTCTATGAACAAATTGGGTCGATGTAACTCTATTAACAAATTGGGTCGATGTAACTCTATTAACAAATTGGGTCGATGTAACTCTATTAACAAATTGGGTCCATGTAACTCTATAAACAAATTGGGTCGATGTAACTCTATTAACCAAGTGGGTCGATGTATCTCTATAAACAAATTGGGTCGATGTAACTCTATAAACAAATTGGGTCGATGTAACTCTATTAACAAATTGGGTCGATGTAACTCTATTAACAAATTGGGTCGATGTAACTCTATTAACAAATTGGGTCGATGTAACTCTATTAACACTTCTTTATAAAAAAAACAGTAACAAAAACTTGTTCACACGACATGATTTATTGATTGTTATGTAGCACACAGTCCTCGTGCGTGAACTTTCTTTGACCCCGCATTAGACTACTAGCAGACGGTAACGTTTGTTGTGGGCGTGGTTAAATCTCTTTGATGGATCTAGTTTGCAACCATGTTTACCAATTAAACATGGTTAGACTGTCTCCTAGTATCTTGTCGAATGTTCTCGATAACCCGAGAAATGTAAACAACACGCCATAAGTCTTTGCTGGGAGCGTCCTACGCTACATGCGTATAAGGAAGTGACAGATACGGAGAGACGGAGATTCAGATCGATAGTTTTAAATTCACGAGACGTGTATTTTTCCTTGTTTATTTATATGTGTTTATTCACATTCTTCATTCATCAATATTCATTGGCACATTGTACTAACTGTGTTAACTGTGTACCGGTACAAGATCTACCATACTGTAAGTTGATGATTGTCATTACATTTTCTTTTCTTTTGTAATTATATTAAGACTTAAATAAATCTTATTAATTGTAATTAGCAACTGTTTTGGGTGTCGTATCTTTAATATTGTTGACTCTATAGTATCGTCCTTTGTTAGGCACTGTTTACAACGAGCCAATACAATTAAAATTGGATACTAATTTCTCACAAGAGAAGCCAGTGCGTAACATTGATGATTAGTTTGAAACATGTGTAATTAACTTACTGAATGCCTTTTAAACTACAATATCATCTCTAAACTAAAACATCATCTCTAATCTACACAATCACTTAACTATAACCTCATATCTAGACTACAATATCATATCTTAACTACTTCACCATCTCAAAACTACACTCCATCTCTAAACTACAACATTATCTCTAAACTACAACAGCATCTCTACAACAGCATATCTGTAAACTACATCATCTCTAAACTACATCATCTCTAAACTACAACATCATCTCTAAAGTAAACCATCATCTCAGCTCTCAGACAAATCCATACCACCTAGTGTATGCACCTAAGCCACGCTGTCAGATGATACTCTACTCCAGTGAATGTTTTCACGTAGCCAGACCTGGCGTCTCTGTCGTCTACGAACAGCCCCATACCATATCATTCTCTTTATGTCGACAGCCAACAGCGCATGTCAACGACTCAGCTGTCAACGGTCACGGATGACATGGTCAGTGGGCACACAGACCTTGCCTCGGGCTACCTTCGGGTTACAGGTCGGGGGGCAGCGGGGGGGGGGACACCAAATAATGATCGTCCACGGTTGTCTTTGTCCATACACTGTGGTCTTATCTCAAAGCAGGAAGAGAATTAACGTGGGCCATTATAGGAGACATTAGCCGAGCTCTCAGCTCATTTCCTCTGTTGTCAAAAGTCCACAAACGGCACAGTAGTCAGACATAGAGACATTCCATAAGTCCGAAGGGGGTGTCCGGGGGGGGGGGCTATCAAATACTTCATCTGAAATAGGGGGTTGGTGGGGGTTTACTGTAATTTGTTTTCAATTTAAATTCCGAGGGCGCCGCTTTTGTCAAGTCCACAAACGGCACAGTAGTCAGACATAGAGACATTCCATAAGTCCGAAGGGGGTGTCCGGGGGGGGGGGGCTATCAAATACTTCATCTGAAATAGGGGGTTGGTGGGGGTTTACTGTAATTTGTTTTCAATTTAAATTCCGAGGGCGCCGCTTTTGTCAATGAGATTGGGAGCATGAACCACTGTGTGGGAGGGAAAGGTGGGGGGGGGGTACATTTAACTGGTGTCTTTATTTGAGCAATAGATTGCTATTCCATTTATTATCTCGGGCAAATGATCTTATCTCCAAGCAGTATCCCCGGGCAAATGATCACTTCTTACAATGAGAATAGCCGTCTGGCAATCTTAATATCAAATCTACATATTGATAAAAGTCCATAAAACAGTGGCTATAAAGTAATTAATAATGTCATGGATTATATCATTGATAAATATTTCTCCTAAAGACGAGTTTAAACGCGCTAAAAATTAGAAAATAGTTAAATTTTCCTAAAATGCATAACACAAAGAAACACTCAGCGTGGATGTGCAGATGAGCACTCTATGGAGCCAAAGAAAGACTGAGTGGAGGTATAGATGAGCACTCTATGGAGTCAAAGAAAGACTGAGTGGATGTATAGATGAGCGCTCTATGGAGTCAAAGAAAGACTGAGTGGTGGTATAGATGAGCGCTCTATGGAGCCAAAGAAAGACTGAGTGGTGGTATAGATGAGCGCTCTATGGAGTCAAAGAAAGACTGAGTGGTGGTATAGATGAGCGCTCTATGGAGTCAAAGAAAGACTGAGTGGTGGTATAGATGAGCGCTCTATGGAGTCAAAGAAAGACTGAGTGGAGGTATAGATGAGCGCTCTATGGAGCCAAAGAAAGACTGAGTGGTGGTATAGATGAGCGCTCTATGGAGTCAAAGAAAGACTGAGTGGTGGTATAGATGAGCGCTCTATGGAGTCAAAGAAAGACTGAGTGGTGGTATAGATGAGCGCTCTATGGAGTCAAAGAAAGACTGAGTGGTGGTATAGATGAGCGCTCTATGGAGTCAAAGAAAGACTGAGTGGAGGTATAGATGAGCGCTCTATGGAGTCAAAGAAAGACTGAGTGGTGGTATAGATGAGCACTCTATGGAGCCAAAGAAAGACTGAGGGGAGGTATAGATGAGCACTCTATGGAGTCAAAGAAAGACTGAGTGGAGGTATAGATGAGCACTCTATGGAGTCAAAGAAAGACTGAGTGGAGGTATAGATGAGCGCTCTATGGAGTCAAAGAAAGACTGAGGGGAGGTATAGATGAGCACTCTATGGAGTCAAAGAAAGACTGAGTGGAGGTATAGATGAGCGCTCTATGGAGTCAAAGAAAGACTGAGGGGAGGTATAGATGAACGCTCTATGGAGTCAAAGAAAGACTGAGGGGAGGTATAGATGAGCACTTAATTGAGACAAAGGGTTCCAATTGCATGTGCATGAAATTTAAATATGTTTCATTTTTATTATTTAATTTTTTTTTTTTTACTGCTCACATCAGTGTGACGGCAGATCAGGGTGCCAACAGAGCATATTGCCAAAGAGAACATTGCCAACAGAGCAGATTGCCAACAGAGAATATTACCAACAGAGCAGATTGCCAACAGAGAATATTGCCAACAGAGCAGATTGCCAACAGAGAATATTGCCAACAGAGAATATTGCCAACAGAGCAGATTGCCAACAGAGAATATTACCAACAACACCTCGTAAGGATCAGACCTACATTAAAATGTTCCCCCCAAAAGTATATCAATCACCGCCTCCCTGTAATAACTCTACACATTCTTTGCTACACATTCTTTGCTACACATTCTTTGCTACACATTCTTTGCTACACATTCTTTGCTACACATTCTTTGCTACACATTCTTTGCTACACATTCTTTGCTACACATTCTTTTCCTATCTAATAACTTAAAGATATTTTTTTTTTGTTGCAAATTATTTTTCTCCTATTCCAAAGCGAATGAATTTTTTTCCAACAGATTCTGAGAGAAGGATTAAGAGATAAATATAATTCTTTTACTATTAAAATATTAAAGTGTATAAATAAACAACTATCAACTGCTTTTAGGGAATTAAAAAAAAAAGTATGCTTTTATGTTAAATATAAGTTATGGAGAGTAAAAACTGTTTAAACACTTTCCTATAATAATGTCATCTATCAACAAAGTGCACATTAAATTTAAATGGAATAAAATTCAGTTAAATTTCAAAGTTGAATAAACCAGACGTTTTCGTGAATGTGTGTTCTTATCGTTAAAGTATCGTATTCACTATAGACACATTCAAACTAAAGGTGTTGCATCAATGAATCGCTACGCACTGGTGGCTCCGACGAGTGGAAAGGTAGCAACAGCGGGAGAGGGTGAAATGAGAAGACATGAATAAATATCCGTCGTCGTTTCTTCCAGTTGCTTGATCCATTCGGTCCTTAAAACGAACCACCGCCTTCAAGTATCATCTTTGTATCCACTTGAAATCCTTTTGAAGGGCAGCTCAAGCTTAAATAAATTACCACATTTTCAAAGGCTCATAACCTGAGGTCAAAGTTCACAACCGATGCAACGTTTGGATTGGAAGTGAATGGGGAAGAAATATACTTTAAAAAAATATATATAATATATTGCAAAGCTAAAATTTAAGGCTCTAATAGTTTTCATCATTGCAACTACCAATGGCACAAGATTTAATCAAACAATCGTGAATCATGTCTTCATCAGACAAACAATGATAGTCTGTCACGCACTGCCTTCTATAGTCAGAGCTTAATCTCTTATTTTAAATTTATGGCACGTTCAAACAGTGCCTAACAAAGGACGATACCATAGAGAAATACAAAAAAAAAAAAAACAACACACAAATACGACCCTCAAAATAGTACCAATTACAATTAATAAGATTTAATTTAGTAATAATACAATAACAAAACAAAAGAAATATAATTACAAATCGTCAACTTACAGAGTATGGGAAAAATCTTGTACCGGTACACAATTATATCAATCTATCTGAATCTCAGTGAATATCTGAAACCCTTTAATTAGATAGTGGGTCTACCGAAGCAGACAGTCAGTGGTGGTCCATGACGACATCAGACAGTCAGTGGTGGTCCATGACGTCATCAGACAGTCAATAGTGGTCCATGACGTCATCAGGCAGTCAGTGGTGGTCCATGACTTGATCAAACAGTCAGTGGGTGTCCATTACATTACTAGGCAGTCAGTGGTGGTCAATGACTTCATCAGACAGTCAATGGTGATCCATGCCGTCATCAAAAATTCAGAGGGGGTCCATAAAGCCATCAAAAAGGTCAGTGGTGGTCCATGACTTCATCAGACAGTCGGATAGTAAGTGGCTGTTCATGACTCCATCAGACAGTAAATGGTGGTCCATAACTTCATCAGACAGCCAGTGGTGGTCAATGAATTCACCAGACAGCCAGTGGTGGTCCATGACTTCATCAGACTGTAAGTGGTGGTGGTCCATAGCTGCGTTAGTTTCTGCCAAAAAGGGTAGGGATTATGAGGTGATAAAAAAATAAGAGGATACGGGCTACACGAGAAGTTTAAAAGACGAACTGTAAACTGAAGAATAATTGAAAAGGATTCTTATTTAGTTTTAGCAAATAATCATAATCATCCTTACTTTTAATTTTGAAAGGTCACGAAATCAACAAACAATGATGCAGCATCGTCACAAAAAAGCAACAAACAAAAACAAACAAAAAAAACCCACAAAGCACGGATCACGTGATAGCCACGCGATGAGAACAAAAAGCCATTGATGCTTCTCTGTCAGGGGATTACAATTTTCATCAGCCGGCCACAAAAAGACACAGAAAAATGTCTTTCCGGATTAATCAGCTTAGCGATGTCTTTGTCAGGTGTTCGTCCCGTTTAAAAAGGACGCGCTTCGGCACAAAAAAATGTAAGTATCCTTTCCGTATTAATATTATTATGACATATACAAAATGTGGTCTCTTTCTCACGAGATTACAAGAAAAAATACAATATCTGAAAAAACAGAACTACAACTCATCACAGGGCAACACATTGGACTACAACCATACTTTGTCACCATGCCAATGAAGATATTCTTTGTTAATAACGTCAAACTGTACCACACAACATGAGCCTTCTACTGGAACATTCAGTGAACAAAAACACAACCAAAAAAAGCTACACAATTTTCAAATGACACACACGCGCTCTCAACACAGATGTCCTCGAGACACGCACTCTAAACACAGATGTCTTCTAGACACGCACTCTAAACACAGATGTCATCTAGACACAACTTGCACGAAACACAGAATTTTATATGGATTTAGGGGTGGGGGGGTGGTGGGGAAATAATGATAATAATAATAAAGTTTATTTCAAAAACACGCTTCATCCCCAAAGGCTCGAAGCGCGGTATATGGTCAAAAAAGAAAAACTAAAAAAACAACAAACAAAACTTTAATTTACCACTATTAAAACAAACAAACAAAATAGTAATAAAGTAACAATAAAATAAAAACACATTCTTTTACAGGAAAAGTAGCTTTGGTCGTAGACAGTTCTAATGATTAACTCTTGTTTAAAAAAATTTAGAAATTTCAGTGTTTAACTCTTGATAAAAAAAAAAATAGAAATTTCAGTGTTTAACTCTTGATTAAAAAAAATAGATATTTCAGTATTTAACTCTTGATAAAAAATAGATATTTCAGTGTTTAAATCTTGATAAAAATATATATTTCAGTGTTTAACTCTTGATAAAAATAGATATTTGAGTGTTTAACTCTTGATGAAAAATAGATATTTTAGTGTTTAACTCTTGATAAAAATAGATATTTCAGTGTTTAACTCTTGATGAAAAATAGATATTTCAGTGTTTAACTCTTGATAAAAAATAGATATGTCAGTGTTTAACTCTTGATAAAAAATAGATATTTCAGTGTTTAACTCTTGATAAAAAATAGATATTTCAGTGTTTAACTCTTGATAAAAAATAGATATTTCAGTGTTAAACTCTTGATAAAAATCTGAACACTATTATAAAATTAATATATAATAATATGTATACCACATAATAAGTATCCTTGCTCTGAAAGTTCACTAAAAACAACACCATTTCTTCTTTCAACCGTCAAATGTTACTACAGTTTAAAACAAAAACAAAAAAAAAGACTGAAAGTCATGTGTTGAAATTGAAATGAAAAACTGAGATTCCTGTTCGTGAGACCATCCAACCCAACGGCGATACGTACAGGCGAGAACAATTTCAAAATTTACTCAAACTAATGACTCAGCAATTTAAAAAAAAAAAGAATCCTTAAACTGTTAAGGTTCGTCTTCGGCCAATCACACCCCGTCGAAGCCATCGTCTGCACACCAACATAACCACCCCACTGAGAGGTACGATTTCAGGTCATCATTGTGTTTCAGACAGCCTCGAGCAGCTATGTAACATCAGCTCTCGAGACCACTAGCGAGTCTCAAATTGACATCTCAAACGAACAGCTGCCGGAAGATCTTTAAGGCTTGATGAGCAAGTGCTATTTCTGCGTCCCGTCACTGATCTCACCGCGAACTTGACTAATGCCTGCCTCAGTATGAAGTCCCGTCTGAGGATGTCGCGTTTCTTGATACGGACAAAGGTGTTAAATGATACGATGTCTTCCGTTAAATAGATAGAAACTAAGCTTGAAGATGAAGTAAAATCTTTGGCGTCGGGCTAGTCCCATCACAAAAAGTTGACTGAACATCGCCCCCCCCCCCAACCCATTTAGAGGATGTCATGGAGTTTGGCAGCCGTTCAGAGCGTCACAATAGAACTGTCTATATAACCGAAGGGGCTCTTGTAAATTGTTTCAGAGAAGCAAGTCAACTATGTTAACTGGAGAGGGTTAGACGAGGGAGCCAGACTGTGGAATCTAATGTCTTGTGAGGACTTTAACATGAAGACCCAGACTCAAGCAGCGACTGGGCCCCTAATTTTCGAGTGGTTAAGCTAACAATGGCAGGGCTGTTGACTTAGCTGGCGAGCAATTTTTTTTTCGGAAAAATTCGGTGTAACATTAACCCACACTGAAATTTGGTGGAGTATCCAGCCACGGATTAGGGACACAAAAGGAATACAAGGGAAGAAAAGATTGGCTCAGTTTAAACCTAGCGTAGGCGTCGAAATACACATTTAAGGAAATTTGAAAGGGGGGGGGGGTCGGGACGGGGGGGGTTAAGGGGATGGAGGACAACTTAAAATAAACAAAACATCAAGACAGCCTGATGGTATATTTTTTAACCATTAAAAAGTTCAAGAAAATTCTAACACTTTGTTCATAAATACAAGGGAAGAAAAGATTGGCTCAGTTTAAACCTAGCGTAGGCGTCGAAATACACATTTAAGGAAATTTGAAAGGGGGGGGGGGTCGGGTCGGGGGGGAGTAAGGGGATGGAGGACAACTTAAAATAAACAAAACATCATGACAGCCTGATGGTATATTTTTTAACCATTAAAATGTTCAAGAAAATACTACTACTTTGTTCATTAATCTCATATAGCAGATAGATTACTCTTTTCTCATTACTCTAATTACATTTCATACTATAATACATTGCCAGTGGCTAATTGATTACTTTTTGTTTTGAACGGATTTGGCTACAGATGTGGCTACATATTTAGCTACAGATTTGGCTACAGCTTTAGCCACAGATTTAGCTACAGATTTAGCTACAGATTTAGCCACAGATTTAGCTACAGATTTAGCTACAGATTTAGCTACAGATTTAGCCACAGATTTAGCTAAAGATTAGCTACAGATTTAGCCACAGATTTAGAGTACATCAAAATCTCACAGGCTCTGTATCACTCACCTGTTACTGCCGTGATGCCTTGAAATCCTTTGAGTGTAACATGGTAAAAAAAAACACATAGTTATATTATATGACCTTATAGTTATGATATATAACTTTATGAACAATATTCAATTTTATTAAAAACGTTAAAAATAATCAAGAGGGGAGAAAAGACGTCATTTTAGACTCAGGTAACCCACCATCTTGTCGACATAAATAAATAAATACGATTTTCAAAGTTCTTTTTCAAAAAGGCAATCTTCAAAGATAAACTTAAATAAACAACATTTTCAAATGTTCACTTTAAAAGAACATTGTTAAATGTTCACTTTAAAACAAAATTGTTAAATGTTTTCAACTTAAAAAAACAACATTGCTAAATGTTAACTTTAAAACAACGTTGTCAAATGTTCACTTTAAAAAAAAAAAAAGAAAACATTGTCAAATGTTCCCTTTGAAAAAAAAAATTGTCAAACATTCACTTTAAAACCTCATGTTATAATGTTCACTTTAAAACATCATTGCTAAATGTTCAATTAAAAACAACATTGCTAAATGTTCAATTAAAATCAACATTGCTTAATGTTCAATTAAAAACAACATTGCTAAATGTTCGATTAAAATCAACATTGCTAAATGTTCAATTAAAATCAACATTGCTAAATGTTCAATTAAAAACATCATTGCTAAATTTTCAATTAAAATCAACATTGCTAAATGTTCAATTAAAAACAACATTGCTAAATGTTCAATTAAAATCAACATTGCTTAATGATCAATTAAAAACAACATTGCTAAATGTTCAATTAAAAACAACATTGCTAAATGTTCGATTAAAATCAACATTGCTAAATGTTCAATTAAAAACAACATTGCTAAATGTTCAATTAAAAACAACATTGCTAAATGTTCAATTAAAAACAACATTGCTAAATGTTCAATTAAAATCAACATTGCTAAATGTTCAATTAAAAACATCATTGCTAAATTTTCAATTAAAATCAACATTGCTAAATGTTCAATTAAAAACAACATTGCTAAATGTTCAATTAAAATCAACATTGCTTAATGTTCAATTAAAATCAACATTGCTTAATGATCAATTAAAAACAACATTGCTAAATGTTCAATTAAAAACAACATTGCTAAATGTTCGATTAAAATCAACATTGCTTAATGATCAATTAAAAACAACATTGCTAAATGTTCAATTAAAAACAACATTGCT
>CAXITT010000011.1:494316-560755 GCA_964033795.1 Lymnaea stagnalis
TTTTTTTTTTTTTTTTTATCCTTTTTTTTTTTTTTTTTTTTTTTTTTTTTTTTTTTTTTGAGCCAAGCTTCAAGGCAAAGATTATAAATATAATCTGACATCGCCTGTGCAAAATTAGAAGGATTCATCTTTTCTACGGGTTGGCGGGATGTTTCGCCTCCTTTTTTTTTTTTTGTTGTCCCGACGGTTTTGTGTAAAGGGATGACATTCTCGTAGGAGGTGGGGGCGGCGGGCGGCTGCCATGAAAGAGGAAATGAAAAGGGGATAATTACTCGATGAAAGCGTGAGGACCCATGCGTGCTACTCTAGCGGTCGATACAGATCTTTAGTGTGGGAACATTCCTCCTTTCGGCAGATTGAGGTAAAGAACATTTCCAAACACGTGTGGAGTCCGGCCGTGAGCAGGCATGCGCCGTACGTGTTAAGAGGAAGCGAGAGTCGTATCTCGTATGTGTGGAAACAATGGAAACAACTTCATCCAATCGTTGGTACACATTTTTCAGGGTTGGTTATGAAAAAAAAAAAAAAAAAAAAAAAGAAAGGTTTGTTCCATACACTTTTTATAGCTTCTTGTTTTATAATTTCATAGTTTTCGTTTCGAAACTTTTTCTTTGTCCTGGATCCCATACGAAAGTGAAAAATTCAATTTAGAATTGCAATCGAAAATCTAATCGTAGAGCTATAGCTTAGAGAATAAACCTGTGGTGGAAAAAAATGTGATAAGAAAGAAATAAACTATAAACACTTATTTCATAACTGAAGGAGGCAATGATTTCTCTGCTCTTGATTTCCCGTTTTCTCGTACAATGTGAAATGCCACTTCACACCCTTCCCCCCTCTCTATCCCCCCCCCCCGGAAAGAAAGAAATTAACTATAAACACTTATTTCATAACTGAAGGAGGCCATGAATTCTCTGCTCTTGATTTCCCGTTTTCTCGTACAATGTGAAATGCCACTTCACACCCTTCCCCCCTCTCTATCCCCCCCCCCGGTGTGCAAGTGCCCCAGGTTGGAAAAACCCTGTTGATATGTATCCTTCGTGCAAATGAATATCGGAATAAAGCTTTTGTGTTGAGAGAATTGAAATACAGATGAGTTATTGAACCCATATTGAACGCTTTGAAAATGTCATTCCCAATAAATCAAGTATTGAAAATCATGTTCATACGATCAGACACTTTTTTTAAAAAGGAAAAAAAAAGAGGGGGTGGGGTGGGGAGGGGAAGGGAATAACTGGAGGGGTTAATTTTTACATTGAACAAATTTACACAAATTTACACATTACAATATTTGATTTTTATACCATATAACAAAGTATAAACAGTTAAGTCATGGATAATTCTGCAATGGCAGAAGAAAGACTTTTCTCTCAAATATACAAGATAAATCAGTAACTTGTATCTATCAATCAGAATGTCGTTGTTTGAAAACATTCATTGCTAAAATAATTCAGCTCTTTTTAGCAATATGGCCGCCCGTGGTTTAACATGTTGATAGGTCGTTGACCCGTGACGTAGTTCTTGACTTAAATTCAATTCTTCTTATTGACTGATTCATGACTAGTGATCGACATAACACAAAATTGCTCAATTTTTATGATTAAATAATTTCAATACTCCACGGATCATCGATCGGAGCCCACTAAACACCGAATGAATGGCCCGTCAACGACTGAACGGCCCTCCAATCACTGAATGGCCCATTTACATTACCTACTGAAAGGCCCGCTAAGCGCTGAATGCGCCCCCCCCCCCAATCAATCGCTTGGTCCGCCAACCACTTTATAGCCCGCCCCAAGAAGATCCTAGTCATCGTCTTTCCCCAAATGCCCACCTCAACGTGTCCATAGGCCAGTAACAGCAAAACGATTTCCTTATCTGTGATGACAGAACTCGTCGAGTCGAACGCTTTATTCTTTATATATCTTTAAACAAGGACAATGGCATGTCCCGACGGCCAAAAGTACCTGTCAATGGTCGTGGTTAATTCGAGACATCAAAACAATTAAAGCATTTAACAACTAGTTTATGACAGCCGAAATTTAAAAGGGAAATAACAGCAAGCCAATAATAGATACCACTAGTATTTTTTGTAACTTGACCAGGCGTTTTGGGTGAATTCCTGCTGTAAAGCTTGTTTGAATTCTCTTGTGCTTAAAACAAGGTTAAATGAAAGAACCAAATTACTAACAGAAATAAAAGAAAGAATATCAGCCAGAAACAGGGCTTAACTTCAGTAGTTAGAAAATACTCAAAAGTAAAAACATTACAAGAGAAACAAAGAAAACTATTTATAAAACTGTGATCAGACCAGTTGTAACATATGCAAGTGAAACTTGGACCCTAACAAAAACAGCAGAAAACATATTAAGCACATGGGAGAGGAAAATTCTCAGGAAAATATATGGACCAACAAAGGATGAATATGGATGGAGAATACGAACCAACCAGGAATTATACAGTCTATATCAGGATCCGACGATAGTGGCAGAAATAAAAAGAGGCAGGCCTACACTGGGCAGGTCACCTAGAGAGAATGCCAAATGACAGAGGAACAAAGAGGGTGCATCACCAATACCCAAGAGGAAAAAGGCTCAAAGGCAGACCTAGGCTCAGTTGGATAGATGATGTGAAAAAAGATCTACAGCAGCTGAAAGTCCAAGCATGGAAAAGAAAGGCATTAGTTAGGTCTGA
Organism: Lymnaea stagnalis; assembly: GCA_964033795.1. NCBI lineage: Eukaryota > Metazoa > Mollusca > Gastropoda > Lymnaeidae > Lymnaea > Lymnaea stagnalis. Next base: position 497,011 of record CAXITT010000011.1, read on the forward strand.
GTGGAAGGAAGTGGTGAGGCAGGTCAAAGCTCTACATGGGCTGTAGCGCCACAGGAATAGATTAAAACAAACTTTATAAGCCCGAAAAACTTCTGAATCCGTTACCCTCAAATAACTGAGTCTGTCCCAAGTTTTCATTTGTTCGGAGACATTCTGATGTACATTCAAAAAGCGAAACAAAGAATCGGAGAGAAAAGAAGTTAAATGCTCTGTTTAAATCGTTTCCACCGGTTAACATGAGTCTGCACCACGTGATAGTCTCACATCAAAACTTTAATAAGTTAAGGCGGAGGATGATAATTTGACATGGCACAAGAACAAAAAACAGGGGGAGATAACATAATTCCTAAATATAATACTTTTATCATGCCCCACCTAACATAGATAAGTGTACCGTACACACAAGACAATTACTGCTCACTGGCGTGTGACTAGCGTTTAACATCTCTTCTGTACAGTGGATAAATCATAGCCCAGTGGCATGACATTGATCTGATATATACTAGACTACAAGACCCGGAATAACCGGGGTGATAATAATAAGACATGGAAGGCATTTTGTTCTACTTTCCACCTGCAAATGCGAAATTTTAAAATATAAAAATCCAATTTTTACGAAAGCTACTAAATCGGGTTTGGATATTGTGTATCCTCAACAAAAAATTAAATAAAGTAAAATAAAAATAAAGCCGACTTATCCAATCCTTTAGAAAATTATATTTAGGAAACAGTGAAGCAAAATTTCCATTTTTTCAAAGAAATACCTATGCATAGACATTGACTTTTCTTAAATATTTATGTTTGTTTTTTTCGATTCAATATAAAGAGACCGGTCCAACCCACTTGCACGCCCATGAACTACTAAGAAATCGTATTGTAGTGTGAGTGTGGTGAAACTGTCAACCCACTGAATCTAGTGAACCGCACAGAAACACTTTGGTGTTGTAACGAATGGACCTCCGCTGGTTTCATGTACCAGTTAAACACGGACCACCGTCGATGGTGTAGTCAAGCCAAGGTTATGGTTTATGGTTCCGTAAGGTCATGATCAGGTTGAAACTCGTGCAAGTCCATGCGTACACGTCTATAGGCCAGTCAAGATCAGTTGGTAATATGGTAAATTATAAGAAAACTAAATGTCCCATTTTAACTAGAGGAGATTTGTTATACGATAAAAAATCATTAATGACCAACAAGATTATGAACCTATTAGTTACACGAAGTTTAAAGAACTTACTAGTATATGCAATGCCCCGTAGATACCAAACCTCGTAGATACCAAGCCCCGTAGATAACAAGCCCGAAGATACCAAGTCCCACAGATACCAAGCCCCGTAGAATTCAAGTCCCACAAATACCAATCCCCTTATATACCAAACCCCGTAGATAACAAACCCCGTAGATACCAAGTCCCGTAGATACCAAGCCCCGTAGATACCAAGCCCCACAAATACCAAGCCCGGTAGATACCAAATCCCGTAGATACCAAGCCCAGTAGATAACAAGCCCCACAGATACCAAGCCCCGTAGATAAAAAGGCCCACAAATACCAAGCCCAGTAGATACCAAGTCCCACAAATACCAAGCCCCACAGATACCAAGTCCCACAAATACCAAGCCCAGTAGATACCAAGTCCCAGTGTGTTATATAATGTATAAGTCGCGTTTCCCAATTTAACGCTTCGCTAAAAACAAAACAAAAAACAACAAAAAGCAACACCACCAAATCAGTTATGCGTCCCTGCGGTGTACACACCCATTCAGTGAGCTCTTACATTTCTGTTTATCATGAGCTGCCATCCAGAGCACGAGCATGAGGTGAAACTCTACCTGCCGAGACGTGAGACAAAATGTGAGCCATTCGTTTTGAAGCCTAGTCTGACTTTCAGATTTGATTTTTCTGCGACTTTTTTTAAAAAATTATTTTTAAATTACAACGTGATGCCAGCTTCCAACCAACGGCTGTGGTTGCCCACGTGACCAAGTCTATTTTTAATCTCACGCCCAGTGGACAGTTTGTGGAAGAGCTCAGCATCACATTGTCGTTGGTTGTCTTTGTTTGACATGCGTCACGACAACGTGGAGATTTCCGACATCTCACGGCGACTCTCTTCCCAGCTAATCTTTAGTGCCACAGAAATAAAACACGAGACAGTCAAGGGACGTAATGAAAGTACAAGTGGAGGAATGGAAGTAAAAGAGAAGGAAGGAAAGTACGAGGTTCGGAATGAAAGTAAGGGGAAGGACTGAAAGTACACGGGAAGGAATGAAAATAGGGTTAGGAATGAAAGTACAAGGTAAAGAATGAAAGTAATGGGAAGTATTGAAAGTAAGAGCAAGGAATGAAAGTAAGGGGAAGGAATAAAAGTACAAGGGAAGGAATGAAAGTAATGGGAAGGAATAAAAGTACACGGGAAGGAATGAAAGTAAGGGGAAGGAATGAAAGTACAAAGGGAAGGAATGAAAGTACAAGGGAAAGAATGAAAGTACAAAGGGAAGGAATGAAAGTACAAGGGAAAGAATGAAAGTACAAGGGAAGGAATGAAAGTACGAGGGAAGGAATGAAAGTAAGGGGAAGGAATAAAAGTACAAGGGAAAGAATGAAAGTAAGGGAAAGGAACGAAAGTACAAGGGAAAGAATGAAAGTAAGGGAAAGGAACGAAAGTACAAGGGAAGGAGTGATTATAAGGGAGGAATGAAAGTACAAGGGAAAGAATGAAAGTACAAGGAAAGGAATGAATGTAAGGGGAAGTGATGAAAGTACAAAGGGAAGGAATGAAAGTACAAGGGAAAGAATGAAAGTACAAGTGGAGGAATGAAAGTAAAGGGCAGGAATAAAGGTACAAGGGAAAGAATGAAAGTAAGGGGAAAGAATGAAAGTACAGGGGAAAGAATGAAAGTACAAGGGAAAGCATGAAAGTACAAAGAAAGCAATAAAAGTATCTGAGAAGGAATGAAAGTACATGGGAAAAGCACCAGAAACGAGAAATTAGAATGCCGACAACAACTCATCCATTTCCATTATTAGGGTAATTACAATCTGTACAAGTCCCATTTTTAAGAAAGCTTGTCCCCAACACAATCTTCGCCCCGAGTACTCATAGTTCATTGTCTGACCTCTGGTCAACAGCTACAGCTTCGTTTTTAGGACCTGACGTCACACTGGCGCTGTTTTCGGTGACGAATAAATGGTGACTGATGACATCATTAAGGCTCATTTGGTTGAGATCTTATGACGGTGGTAGAAATATCGCTAGTAATTTTACGACTATTGGGAAAAGTATACATTTCTGATTTTTTAAATTTTAGCTTCGTTTCGAACTATTTAGTATTTTCTTTTCGTTCATCGGACAATGTCATCTGATGTCATAGAGCTAATAAAGCCAGACTCTTGTTGCCTTAAGGCCGGTCAAGATTGCATGACCCCCCTCCCCCCCCCCCCCCCCCCCCATTTTCTTTTCGTTCATCGGACAATGTCATCTGATGTCATAGAGCTAATAAAGCCAGACTCTTGTTGCCCTAAGGCCGGTCAAGATTGCATGACCCCCCCCCCCCCCCCCCCACCTTCCCTTAAATTCCTAATCTCTAGAAAACACAGGAAACTGTCACAGCTTGGGATTTTCTGAAAGTCCCTGGTTTGTGTGGGAAGAAAACTAAAGGGAGTCTTTCTTCAGCATGAACAAACAGAGCTGTGTTATTTTAATGAGATGGAGATGTTCATTATGAGAGTGAACATTTGATTTAATTGCCCATGCAGCTTTCAAAATAAGAACATTTTTACTTCTTTTTTTTACTCGCCACAAGGACATTTCAAGGACATTTCAAGGACATTTCAAGGACATTTCAAGGACATTTGGAAGATTTCTTTCGACGCGGTTTTCTTAAAAGTAAACTACGATAATAACAGTGAAGAATATCATGATGTCACGTGCTGCGTAGACAGACATGCTGCAACACTATCATGATGTCACGTGCTGCGTAGACAGACATGCTGCAACAATAGCATGATGTCACGTGCTGCGTAGACAGACATGCTGCAACAATAGCATGATGTCACGTGCTGCGTAGACAGACATGCTGCAACAATAGCATGATGTCACGTTCTGCGTAGACAGACATGCTGCAACACTATCGTGATGTCACGTGCTGCGTAGACAGACATGCTGCAACAATATCATGATGTCACGTGCTGCGTAGACAGACATGCTGCAACAATATCATGATGTCACGAGTTGCGTAGACAGACATGCTGCAACAATATCATGATGTCACGTGCTGCGTAGACAGACATGCTGCAACAAAATCATGATGTCACGTGCTGCGTAGACAGACATGCTGCAACAAAATCATGATGTCACGTGTTGCGTAGACAGACATGCTGCGCAGCCGAAGCGTCCATGGTATTGAATGATGTTCGCTGTGTAACAACTTCTCTCATACTCAAGATATCAAGATGAGCCTATTCTGAAGTAGATTGTTTTTATGCTATTTGAAATACAGGACGTCTTAAAGAAAGTCTAGATGTCACAAACCAGGAGTCGGGTTTATGTTTTCTTTGAGGACACAGCCAAACGCGCGAAATAGCTCAAACAAGAATGAAAAAAAATATAACAACAACATAAGCCGTAGGTCAAGGTCAGACCGTTCAGGAAAAGTTTTTAAAAAATTAATAAATGTGGTCGCTCGAAACGTGTACTGAAAAGACTTGGATTGTTCACTAAGACCTGTAAGCCGTCGCCATTCTTTACCCAGCCTGTCTGTTCATTCACCGTGGTCTGTTCACATTAGTGCTGCTAGATGCTGGGGCGTACAGTGTTAATCCCCTAGACCCCTGTTAGCCCCCGTAGGTCAGGCTGGAATGGCATTTAGTCATGTTTCAATGCAAAAAGCCTGTATGTGAGTCTGGAGGGCGAAGTTGTCAGGTTTGGGGGAAGGGGGGCTAGCGGCGGATGTCACTTTTTTTCTCTAGAGAAGCACAAGAAAGAAGACACATGACACATTGGCAGTACTTGGTCTCTCGAGGCAGATACGACAGGAAAATGATACCAACACTCTGCAGATTTAAAGTATTTTCACGTGAGAACAGATACGTCACTGGCCGGTTATAAAAAAAAAAAAAATCAATTTTATTGAGAATTGGACCATTTCAAAGTTTGTGTGGAAAAAAACTCTATTTTTCATGGGTCTACTCTGACTTCTACCATTCCTCGGTTCACATGATTAGATCTGTCTTGATGTCAGTTTATAGCCATCATTGCCAACTCCACATGATGAGTTCTATCCTTACATCAGCCTTCCACCCACCAGGCCCGGGATAAATAGATGTTTTCTTATGACTTGTTTCAACGATTATTTCCGTCCTTGCCTAAAATAAACAATTTTTTTGTTGTTGTTTTTTGCACGCTGCTTAGCCATGGTGCCGCACAAAGTGGCATAACTGTGTCATGGAATTATGTGCACGGCGCATCAGAGCAATCTGTCTATTAGACGGCACCTGTCTTTTCTTGTCGCTAAAAGGGGGATAACGGAGGCACTTTGTTGGTCGGCTTCTTGAATACCGCATGCACTTGTCTGTCTGAAAAATTAAAATTGAACGAATCTTTTTTTAAATTTTTTTATTTTAAAGAAAATAATGATTTGGAAGTTTTAGATTTTAAAAAAAAATATTCGGGCAGTTAAGAAATTTAAATAAAAAAATAAAAAAATTGATATACTAAAAAAAAAAAATGTGAACCCGACCAGGCGTAGTTTGAAATGTTGGGGAACAAAGGATTAATTTATTTTCCTGAGATAACATAGAATGGCTTCTAAACATTTTGATACATATGCCCCACGGTAACTCTAAACATATCAGTACATACAATTAAAGACCCTTCCTTTTGTTTTAAGACTCGTGGCTCGTGGATACCTCTCATTTATGGCACCCTTTAAGTGTGTCCACCCTTGATTCATGACCAGGTTGGACTCTTTGGCTACCATAGATTCGTTGCTACATTCTACACCAGACCAGGTAGCCAGGCATACCCAAGAGAAACACGGGTTTTCACGAGCACATTCCAACCCTTAGAAGCAGGCCCGGATCTGCTTCTCCTCACATCCTCCCTCCTTGCATCAACTGTCAGACAGCTAGATTTATAGAAATGACAGCTGTCGGAAACACAGGAAACACACTGAGCACACAGAATATAGAGAACAGCTCTCCACTCAAATAAGACTGCAGTTTTGCGTTAGGTAAAGATAGCAGGTTGAAATCGACAGCTGCATGGGGTCAACATGAAGACATCTACAATTTCTTATTGTCAAAGTTGTTGCCTTGTTGACGGCATCGTCGACGGTATCGTCGACGGTATCGTGGACAGTATCGTGGACAGTATCGTGGACAGTATCGCGACATTTCAAAGATTCAAAACCAAAAATAGAAAAGAAACCAAAACAATGTTTGTTATCGGTTTCATCTGCCCACCCATCAACAAATTAAAAAAAAATAAGATAACTGTTTCTGAATGCACAGTTCATGTTTTAAATATACGTGTACAGTACGCACCATGTGTACAGAATGCTGAACGTGTACAGCGCGCACCATGTGTACAGAATGCTGAATTAGAGAGAAACTTTGCTCCCATTTCTTGAGGATTTACCTTTCTCAAATCCTGACAGAAATCAAATTAGAATTTTTTTTTTCAAATATTTTTTTTTTTTTTTTTTTTTTTTAATTTTTTTTTTTTAATTTTTTTTATTTTATTTTTTTTAAAGTTATATTCATCATATTTTTTTTTTTTTTTTTTTTTTTTTTATTTTATTGAGGATTTACCTTTCTCAAATCCTGACAGAAATCAAATTAGAATTTTTTTTTTCAAATATTTTTTTTTTTTTTTTTTTTTTAAATCTGCTTTTTTAAAATTTTTTAAATTTAATGTTTATAAAGTGACATACATCATAATTTTTTCTTTTTCATTTTTTCTTTTAAGTTAGCCGAATTGATAAATAAATATATTTACTTTTTATAAAACAGAATATAGAATATATAGGGGCGTCATTTCAGTTTTTTTCAAGGGGGTTGGGGGAGACCAAAACTTGATCGGCTTGTTAGGCTGTTAATTACTGGAGACGTCACAGTACATAGGAATCTAAATAAAACCTGAAAATTTAGTGGGGTGGGGGATTGTCAATGGACAGATATTGCCCATCTAAAATAAAACCAGCTGTTTGATTCTGTAAAATAATGATATTTGGTGTTCATTTGCCGCTGAGCAGAAAGTACTATTTCATTTCAGTGTAGTGATACATATCTTTAATTATAAAGAGTTAGGAACTACTTAAGTGGCCATAGTGTAATGGACGAAAAGGTTTGTCATTTAGTGGCAGAAATCTATGAACAGAACATCCTGGCGCACAGTCTGACCAATCTCATTAAGATATTAATAAATAAAACAGGCTGGTATTCCGTTTGGTCACTCTCTCAAACAGCTGTTCGGTACTTCTGCATTAATGTGAGCCAGCACAGTGGGTCTTAATGTGTGCCAGCATAGTGGGTCTTAATGTGGGCCAGCATAGTGGGTCTTAACCTAGGCGATAACGTGTCTACAACTTTATTTTACGAAATATTTTATTATCAAATTGTTACTGATTGATACCTGTTGTACGAAAACATTGTCTAAAAATGGTAACATTACATAATGCGATGTGACGTTTGCCGGTCTTAGAAATGACAAAACGTATTGAGAAGATTTTGTCTGACGGTCAATGAAAGATTCAATTTATGAGTGACTTAACTAACCACTGTTTTCAATCCTCATACCCAATTGAGAATTTTATTTATCTCGTGCAGTGTTTATATAAATAAAGAATTGACACGTGAACACTTGGACTTTATGCTAGAACACGGACATGTGAGAATTAAATGAGTAGTCAACCACTTATCGGATTTCACTAAGATATCCACTCAGGTCATGACAAGTAATGATAGTAACAGGTGATGTCACAGTGATATCAGTATAGAGAAAAGTTACAGTTTTAGGGCCTATTGGTTTCATTAGATTTCCACCCTCCCTTAGCCGGCCCACTGGTGAAAGTGTCATGTCCTTGTGATCGCTCGAAACGTGTACTGAAAAGACTTCGATTGTTCTCTAAGATCTGTAAGCCGTCGCCATTTTAAGTTAGCCGAATTGTTGAAATATTTCGTTAACAAATAGGCCTACACCATAAAGGAATTAAACATTCCTGGACTGCTCAAGACACAAATTTTGAAAATATTCAGCCCATTGTTTTGGTCTCCCCCCCCCCCTTTGAAAAAACCTGAAAGGACGCCCCTATATACTCTATATTCTGTTTTATAAAAAGTAAATATATTTATTTATCAATTCGGCTAACTTAAAAGAAAAAAGGAACAAGAAAAAATTATGATGTATGTCACTTTATAAACATTAAATTTTTAAAATTTTAAAAAATCAGATTTTACACACAAAAAATTAAAAAAAAATAAAAAAAAAATTCTAATTTTATTTCTGTCAGGATATGAGAAAGGTAAATCCTCAAGAAATGGGAGCAAAGTTTCTGTCTAATCTCAGATTTACTCAGATTCCAAAAAAAAAAAAAGAAAAAAAAAAAATTAAGATTTAAGTAAATTTAAAAAAATTAAATTTTTAAAAATTAAAAAAAAAAAATTTTACAAAAAAAAAATTAAAAAAAAAAAAAAAAAAAAATTCTAATTTGATTTCTGTCAGGATATGAGAAAGGTAAATCCTCAAGAAATGGGAGCAAAGTTTCTGTCTAATCTCAGATTTACTCAGATTCCGTAACACCAACAGTTGTGCCTCTGTTCTGAACTGTTCAATGGTGAGTGATGGTCCAACTTTTCCCACACTGTATTAACTGAAGCGAACGTTATTTGAAGATGACTAATTTGAAAGTAATTAACATGTCAATGTTAAACACAGATACGATCATAATCGCCATGACAAATGTCATACATATTTCTGGAACTTCAAATGTTATAATTGGACATTTAACGAAAAACAAATCTTTAATATAATTTATTTGGTTATTTTTACCTGCAATAATTTTTAACAAAAAATGCTTTATTTGTTTCGACATGCGTGGATTTGACTAGGCAATCAAAGTTTCTTTATCTCTCTGCACACTTGTTTTCATATGATTGAGTGAAGGTCATGACACATAAGGGCAAGACACACATGGACAAGACACGCAAGGACATGACATACAAGGATATGACACAATTGCAAGACATGCAAGGACATGACACGCAAGGACATGACACGCAAGGACATGACACGCAAGGACATGACACGCAAGGACATGACACACGAGGATATGACACAAGGGCAAGACACACAAGGACATGACACAAGGGCAAGACACACAAGGACACGACAGCCATGGACATGACACAAGGGCAAGACACACAAGGACATGCCACAAGGGCAAGACACACAAAGACGTGACACAAGGGCAAGACACACAAGGAGACGACACACAAGGATATGACACAAGGGCAAGACACGCAAGGACATGACAGACACTTAAATGACATGACACAAGTCAAGGAAAAACAAGGACATGACACACAAGGACATGAAACTCACGGACAAGACACACAAGGAAATGACACGCAAGGACATGACACAAAGAAAGGACAAAAAGGACATGAAACACAAGAACATGGCACATAAGGACATGACACACAAGGATATGACACAAGGACAAGACACACAAGGACATGACACACAGACGGAGGAGAACGCGTCTTGCTGTTGATGACTTTTTTATACCGAGTTTTTGTTCACTAAAGATTGAAAGACATCGCCATCAACAATGCAAGGCGCATGACAATGTCCATCTGGTTATAAGCCCGGCTGTAACAATCACCGGTCTAATCAACATTTCATTAGCTCCCATTGGATTGTGGGCAGTTCAATACCTAGGGATGGAGCGTGATGGGGACAAAGAGAATCAGACAGACACAAAAATGAAAACAATGAGAATGGAAAGAGAGAAAGAGCATGGATGGGAGTAAACGGAGAGAGAAAGACAAAGAGAGAGAGAGAGAGAGAGAGAAAGAGAGAGAGAGAGAGAGAGAGAGAACGAGATAGAGAGAGATAGAGAAAGAGTGAGAGTGAACGAGAGAGAAAGGGAGAGAAAGATATGCATATAATGTTAAAAAGAATGAGAAGATGCTATGCACAAGAGAACAAGAGAATTAAAAACTTGTCATACAATAGAGTAGCTTTCACGTAGTGACCATAACTGACCATAACTGACCATAACTGACCATAACTGACCATAACTGACCATAACTGACCATAACTGACCATAACTGACCATAACTGACCATAACTGACCATAACTGACCAGAGACTTTGATGATTTTAAGCAAACAAACCTCCGGGATGTTTGGCTTTGTCTTTTTCAATTTTTTTTTTCTTCTCATTCTTATGTTAAGCGCGGTGAGCCTTGCCCCTAGACTCGGGTACCGCGCTACATAAGACCATTTTAATAATAATAATAGTTATGTTCAAGACCAGCTCCTTACCAACCTACCATATGGTGTGAGCTTGGGGCACGCTATCAAATAGTGAAGCATCAAGAAGAACATTCCAAAAAGAGGAAAAATAATAATTATAAAAATAATCTGGAAATGTCGTGGACAAACCAGTGTTGGGGTCTGTGGAACGTACAGTGTTAGATGAAGGGCTTGAGAAATTATAACTAATGGTTCCATGGCATTTTTAAAATTCTTTTGTTTGCTGGCCTATCAGAAAAGAGGACACTTGCTGGCCATGCTATGTTTTACATTTATGCGTGCTACATGACTGACGTTGGGGATGAGCAATGGTAACGTGAACACAAAAACAGTGCCAGATAAACGTCAGACCAAAGTAACGATAACTCGGGCAGAAAGGGAATCTACCAACCAGCCTGGACTTGCCGCGTCAGTTAGATCGGCCTTTAATGAAGTCTTTGTTCCGGCCCCTAAGATTTACGGGCTCACCAGGATGTGGCGGCACTGTCAGTAAATCTGTCGGGGGTGAGTTGTTGGGTCCGGTGAAACTGGACGCGGGGCTAATACCGTCAGGGGCGATGAAGGCCGTGAGGAATAATGCATTGATTGAGGTGAAAAACTGCTGGGGGAGACCTGCGCCCCCCCCCCCCCCCCACAGCCCAGACATAACGGCTGATTAGTGAAAGTAGTGTTAGAGTTAAGTGGGCGTATGTGTAAAGTTAATGATAGACACAAAGGTTTGTCATGGAGTAAAGATGTAAGAACAATGGCATTGTCTATAAACCTTCTAGGTAGTGTCTTTTAAAAGGACTAGATTTAAAACAAGACCTTAGTGCTAAAAGTACGTGAGTCACAAAATCCACATCTTGCGATAATCATGTTCAATTATTCTTTTCGTCCTTACAATGTGATAACTTTCATAGTTTTTGCTTTGTTTAATTAAGGGACTTAGGTTCATTTTTTACATGTTTAAATTTCTGCAGTACATTTGGCTAAAGGGGATTCGAAAAGGTCACTGTTTTGTTTGTTTTTTGACAAAAATGTGACTTTTACTCTTAGCACTAGGGTCCTCTCATTAATAATTGCAGGACTGCAATTGATATAGCATGGTAATTGGTATACATAATTCATTAATTGAAACATCATGCAATAAACTAACCGAACGACTTTTACTAGAAACTTTCTTTTTATTTCTCATTGACATCTCCGTGATTTTCTGGAAAAACAAAATAAATGAAAAATCAGAAGAACCCCCCCCCCCTCAACAGAACTTTGCTCAGGCACGAGACAGAGCAATAAATCTCTCAAACTGCTCTATTTCTTCTACAGACTTTTGTACAGACACAGCGTAAAATGGCGCCCCCTTTGTGCTTCTGGTGTACTGCAAATTTAGCAATAACTACCCAGAAGAGTGCGTTTTTTTGGGTGTGTGTGTTTTTGTTTTTTAAAGTTTCGCGTTTGGTGCGCATTGCTTGGTTGGTGCCTCAGATTCAGTTGAGGATAATTAATTAGACCTACGAGTCCACAGTTTTACATTTGTGTTTTAAGCGTTTGCCCAATGCTTTTACTGTGCACGATCACTTCTCTACAGCAGGCCTGCACAACATACACGGCCCGCGGCCAGCAATGCGGCCCACCAGCATCCACTCGGCGGCCCACGAAGTAATGAATATTCTTAATTATTATTATTTTTTCCGCCTTTTCATAACGTTTTACCGCCCACAAAAGTTTTTTCATAAAGTATTACGGCCCGCACAAATTTTTTCATAAAGTGTCTCTTCCTCAAGTCTTATGTGTTATCAGACATATAGACACTTTGTTTTAATTTTGCTTAATTTTGGGTTGAAGTTTATAAAATATTTAAAACAAGAAATTTGAACCAGTGTAACAGGGATAAACAAATTTAATGAAAAGAAAAGTTAATTTTTAAAGTTTTTTTTGTGTGGAAATCAACGTGCACGAAGGGTTACAAGTTACAAAGTTACAAGTTACAAGCTACAAGCTACAAGCTACAAGTTACAAGTTACAAGTTACAAGTTACAAGTTACAAAGTTACAAGCTACAAGTTATAAGCTACACGTTACAAGCTACAAGATACAAGCTACAAATTACAAGCTACAAGTTACAAGCTACAAATTACAAGTTACAAAGTTACAAGCTATATGTTACAAGCTACAAGTTACAAGCTATATGTTACAAGCTACAAGTTACAAGCTACAAGTTACAAGCTACAAGTTACAAGCTACAAGTTACAAGTTACACGTTACAAATTACAAGCTACAGTTTCAAGTTGCAAATTAAAAGCTACACGTTAAAATTTACAAGTTACAAGCTACAAGTTACAAGCTACAAGTTAAAAATTGCAAATTACAAGCTACAAGCTTCAAGTTACAAGCTACAAGTTACAATCTACATGTTGCAATCTTCAAGTTACAATAATATTTCACACATCCACAGCTGAATTACAATAATATTATTATTCCGGGAAAAAAAAAATCCTAGGTTGTAATTCTAGGTTTAGATGATGTTAAAATCTAATGTTGATTGCCACAAGAGTTCAACATCCAGGATAATTTTTTCTTTTTTTTTTTGTTGGTAAAATGATATTCTTGAGGTGTTAACAACAACCTACTAGTTCTAGGGGTGAACGTGACGTCACAGACTGAGATGGGACGGTGGTTGGGATTAGGACGAAACGGTCTTTGATCAAAGAAAAATAGAAAAGTTGCTGGCGTGAGCGTGGGGAAAGGTGAACACAGATGGTGTTTGGGGTTGTGAATAAACACACACAAATATATATGGGTCGTGGATTCTCAAACTTTCGTGTGCACACATTCTATCTGTTTTATTAGTTCGATTGAATCGGTCCGTTTCATTAGTTAGATAGATTGTGTCTGCTTCATTAGTTAGATAGATTTTGTGTTTCATTAGTTAGATAGATTTTGTGTTTCATTAGTTAGTTAGAATGTGTCTGTTTCATTAGTTAGATAGATTGTGTCTGTTTCATTAGTTAGATAGATTGTGTCTCTTTCATTAGTTAGATAGATTGTGTCTGTTTCATTAGTTAGATAGAATGTGTATGTTTCATTAGTTAGATAGATTTTGTGTTTCATTAGTTAGATAGATTTTGTGTTTCATTAGTTAGATAGAATGTGCCTGTTTCATTAGTTAGATAGATTGTGTCTCTTTCATTAGTTAGATATATTGTGTCTGTTTCATTAGTTAGATAGATTGTGTCTGTTTCATTAGTTAGATAGATTGTGTCAGTTTCATTAGTTAGATGATTGTGTCTGTTTGATTAGTTAGATATATTGTGTCTGTTTCATTAGTTAGATAGATTGTGTCTGTTTTATTAGTTAGATTGATTCTGTCTGTTTTATTAGTTAGATTGATTTTGTCTGTTTTAATTGGCTAGATTGATTCTATCAGCAGACGTGTTCTCGGATCATCCTGTTTCATATAACACCTACTCACAAGAGATTCTTCAGCTACATTTTACACGCTATTATGTTTTGATAATTAGATCAATCTTTCCGTACATTGTTCGAAACACAATAAAAGATTGAACTATTATCCCATTATCGCCCACAGATTGGACTGTTGTCCTATTATTGCCAACAGATTCGACTGTTGTGCTATTATTGCCCACAGATTCGACTGTTGTCCTATTATTGCCCACAGATTCGACTGTTGTCCTATTATTGCCCACAGATTCGACTGTTGTCCTATTATTTCCCACAGATTCGACTGTTGTCCTATTAATGCCCACATATTCGACTGTTGTCCTATTATTGCCCACAGATTCGACTGTTGTCCTATTATTGCCCACAGATTCGACTTTTGTCCTTTTATTGCACACATATTCGACTGTTATCCTATTATTGCCCACAGATTGGACTTTTGTCCCTTTACTTCCCACATATTGGCCTGTTGTCCTATTATTTCCCACAGATTCCACTGTTGTCCTATTATTGTCCAGAGATTGGACTTTTGTCCCTTTACTTCCCACAGATTGGACTGTTGTCCCATTATTGCCCAAGAGTAGATGCGACTCAGACAGAAAGTCCGCTGTTAGCTACAGTAGACTCAGCAGTGCCATTAAAGCACCCACATTACCTGTGAGATCGTCAACTTGCAGTTAAGAAAAGACATCTACCAGGGCATTAACCATTTGCTGGGAACAGATAACACAAAAAAACAAAAAAACAAAAAACAAAACAAACCATGAGAAAAACTGAGGATGAAGACATGAGAAAGTTGTAACTAATGTTTTGTTGAGGTGGTCCCTTGTACAGTGAGCTCCGTGTTCAAACAGCTGGTCTGGGATTGAGGCGTGGGTTTGTGGGGGCGTAGCTTCTGTGGTGCCCGCTTGGGCGTTGGAAGTGCTGTTGTTACGGGTGAGTGAAGAATTGATAGGCTTAGACAATTGAAATATTGCAGCGTACCTGAGGCGTGACGTAAGTGGGGGGGGGTCTGGAAAATGTAAGTATTCAAACTGGTTTAGTAAGGTTTTTTATTTGGTGCAAATAACAAGAGAGATTGGACAGCCAGAGAGAGAGAGAGATAGAGAGAGAGAGAGAGAGAGAGAGAGAGAGAGAGAGAGAGAGAGAGAGAGAGAGAGAGAGAGAGAGAGAGAGAGAGAGAGAGAGAGAGAGAGAGAGAGAGAGAGAGAGAGAAGGTGGGGAGTGGAGTTCAGACGTGTGCTCTTCCGAGATAGAGAGAGGACAGAGAGAGAGAGAGAGAGAGAGAGAGAGAGAGAGAGAGAGAGAGAGAGAGAGAGAGAGAGATTGATAGAGAGAGAGAGAGAGAGAACGAGAGAGAAGAGGAGAGAGAGAAGAGTAAAATCGAGAGAGAGAGAAAACGAGAGAGAGAGAGAGAAGAGTGAAATCGAAAGAGAGAAGATGAGAGAGAGAGAGAGAAAGAGAGTGACAAAGAGATTGCAAATCACAGAGAATGGGGACAAACACATCATGGAGAGATGGGAAAAGGATAGGTAGACAAAATGAAAGAGAAAAAAGAAAACACGGAGAAGACGAATAAACAAAACAAAATAATAATAGAAATAACAGGAAAGGAGACTAAACGAAAGATATAGAAATAGATAAGAAGAATTAGGGGAAATAATTATGAAGAGATGATAAAGATAGGAGAGCGAACGCGAAAGAAACTAATAACATAGAGATAACTTTATAACATAGAGATAACTTTATAACATAGAGATAACTTTATAACACAGAGATAACTTTATAACACAGAGATAACTTTATAACATAGAGATAACTTTATAACACAGAGATAACTTTATAACACAGAGATAACTTTATAACATAGAGATAACTTTATAACACAGAGATAACTTTATAACATAGAGATAACTTTATAACACAGAGATAACTTTATAACATAGAGATAACTTTATAACATAGAGATAACTTTATAACATAGAGATAACTTTATAACACAGAGATAACTTTATAACATAGAGATATATAACTTTTGAGTGGCCGAGGGGCTAAGGGGTTTGGGGGGGGGGACATAGAGATTCATTAAATGAACATTACTCGATACCAGTACAACTTGATTCTTTTTTTTTTCTCTTCAAAACAAACAAGCACTTTGCCCCAAACATACACCTATAACGAATACAAACTTATATCAAAACAAAAGGTAGATGACGCGGGAGGGAGTGGGGGCATATAGAGGGGGTGGGCGAAATGATGAAATAAAGAACCCTAATGTTATGCTGTCAGGTCAACATGCAATACTTGAGGACGACAAAAGTACAACGTAAATTACTCAGGGAAATACAGCGGTATAATATCATGACAGTTTTCCTAAAAGTACTCAGATGATACTCAAAAAACCACTTTTGTGTTTCAAAAGTCTAAAAGATATGCGTTACAGGTGCATACCCCAATAGTACAGTGCCGTCGTTCACCTGCCTGGTTTCACCTGCTATCGAAATGATCAACGAGTATACAATATAGTTCAACACAAGACATTTAAATCGCCACAGTCAACACATATTAGCTATACAACCTAGTTGATTAAACATCAGCAAAATATATTTGTTGAGGACAAGACAGCCATGTCTCAAAATTTCAAGACGCGACAGCAATACGGCAAACACAAATGGACAGCAGTAGCCTATAGTCTCAGACCATACATCAGACCAGATATCTGTTGGAAATTGACAAAATGCTGAATGCTAATTGCGCATTATTTGGAACGCACTTCCAGTCGCTCTCAGAAACAGCCAGACACTGGAGTCCTTTAAAACCGATTTAAAAACACATCTATTTCGCAAACACCTTCTGGGGTGATGCTATCTACCATCTTTTTCAGTTAATGTATATTGGCTTGTGTTGCTTGTGGTTGAAACGGGATGAAAGACTTTGACTGGGTATGCTCATATGTAGCTTTATAGTGTTGCGTCTGTTTTTAAATGTGGTAAATTTTAGATTGTTTTTATTTCTCTTTTTAATATGGTTGACTTTGTACCGCGCTTCGAGCTTTTGGGGATGAAGCGTGTTTTTCAAATAAACTTTAGTATTATTATTATTATTTTGCACACCAAATTATTTATTGTGTAGTGATGTCATGTTTGTATGCTGTCTTGTCGAGTGCTCCATGTTGGTAGTACTCCATGTTGTTCTCGTACAAGAAAACGTTGAACTAACCATGATGGTTGCCTCTGCTTGTTTGATTATTTTCCTTGTTAAGTACCTTAGCAACTTAATATTTTCAACAATATCAAACCAAAATCAGACCAGACAGCAGACCACTCATCAGACTAGGTATCAGACCAGATATCAAACGAGACATATATAGACCAGAAATCAAACCAGACATCAGACCAGACAAAAGAACAGACATCAGACCAGAAATTAGACCAAAAATCAGACCATGTACAGACATCAGACCAGACAGCAGACCAGTCATCGCACTAGACATACGGGACATCAGACCAGACAGCAGACCAGACTGCAGACCAGACATCAGATCAGACATCAAACCAGACATCAGACAAGACATCAGACCAGACATCAGACAAGACATCAGATCAGATTAGACAATAAACCAGACGTTAGATCAGACCTGACATCAGACCAGCTTTGCTTTTCCCTTACGATGTTTTTTGGGGCTGATTGCGTCAGTTCCAAGACTAAAGCTTATTGTGTCATTCCAGGCACTGACATCCCCCGAGCTGAGCATCACAAAAACATGACATCATGGATCATGCCGCATTAAAATACAGATAAATGTCATTGTACATCCTGTGTGCCGCTGCGCCACTCCGTGAAAGCTCCGTGACGAAGACGTCCAACTTTGTGACTGACGCGACAGTTAGATCCTGATAATGCCGCACGACAACGTTAACAGACATGGAGACCAGGGAACAAGAGCATCATCTGATTATGACGTTACCTGTCACTTTTTACGACGGCATATTGATTGGTCGGCCTGAACTCTGGCATCTTGGGGCTTTGAGGTCAGCACGGGTTGTGCGAGGGTTACGAGGGGGTTACGAGGGGGGTTAAAGCTGAGAGGAAACAGAGATCGAATTCTACGTCAGGTAGATTAAATGAATGCGCGCTCATTTTGAGAGTCGCGAGAGGGTCAAACCTTTAAAAAGGGCGCTGACTTTGTTTCATATACAGCACTGAAATACGAATACAAAACTCTTGCTAGAGACTTGTGCTTCAGATAGAGGGTGAAAATGGTGATGAAATGCTCCTGACTCCAGGATGTGACGACATGCTCTATCTGCTCTACTGCTCCCAAAAGACATTACAAATGACCCAATTATTTATTTTATGGTCTACACATAATCACAAAAAAGCAACTTCCACAATGTTTTCTCATCACGAAGCTAAACACGAAGCTAAACACGAAGCTAAACACGAAGCTAAACACGAAGCTAAACACGAAGCTAAACACGAAGCTAAACACGAAGCTAAACACGAAGCTAAACACCAAGCTAAATCTTCTTGAAGCTATTGGGTGGATCAGGTCAAAATACTATTAGAGACAAATTTCGATTTATGTTGGTACAGATCTGGTATCCAGCCCATGGTTCGTATGTTTGCGACCCTGACTTAGACTTACACTCGATCTTTTTTTTTTTATTGTTTAGTTCAGTATTCTGATTCACTTGATTCAGTCACTAAAGGTGCGTCCATCACTACCACCAATGGTTTACTCGTAATTCAGACTTTGCCATGCATTGGGATATTCCTATGAATTTTTGTTAGTTCTCTACCAGCCTTAAAATGTTGTATACAACGAATGATACATGTACCATAGTTTGAGAAGCGTGATGGAGTGAGTCATGAAAACACTGGGAAAGGGGGGGGGGTGGTGGGGGGTACGGGGGTGATATACAAACACCAACAAACTGTCTCCAAATGTCTACCAATAAAGTTTGTAGGGCTAAATGGCAATAATTCTTCTTTGTTATGTTTGTTTGCTTGAGAAATATTCCATCCATCATTTGATGGGTTCGTGAGCCCAACGCTACAAAAGACAGATTCTGAATAGACGAATATACACACACAAAAATAAAAAAAATGCTCCATTTGTATAAGCCACCTGGACTAAGGCCAGCGAACGGTCAGACGATAAAATGTAACGACCCCCAAGAAAGCAAACACGTGGACACACTTCACCTGTCTGACTAAAGAGGATCACTTGACGATTAGTCCGAAGTGCCATAAGCTGGGGGGGGGGTGGGGTAGGGGGGAGGGATGGACCAGGCCAAGCTCCCGTAAAGCTCTCCCTTCATCTGTTATTAATTGGTGCTGGTCAAGTCTTGTGAATTAAGGAGATTAAGCGCGGTCAAAAGCCACCACGCGTTGAGCTGGTCCCAAGGCTCGCATGAATGACGACAATGGGGCCTAGTCAACTTAATGGACAACATCATTTGTCACAGGTTTAGATATTCCTCAGAACTGACATTGTTTTCTTGTTACACTATACTTCATCAGATCTGCTATGGGGTAAACATATGAGGAAATGAATGGTTTATTTCAGTCAAATTAATGCGTGAATCTTCATTTTTTAAGTTCCTTTTTTTTCCCAACGAATCTGCACATTTTGCTGGTAGTGGAAATAACATTTATCACTTTTTTGTGGGGTAGATTATATCAGCATTCTACACCACATTGTTGTTTTATCAATGCATCTTCACCGTCACCATTTTACATTAACAGTGCACATAAGTTCAGTCCATGACACGAACAAAACCACATGCATCTTGATTAAGGATAATTGTAATGTGGAATACGTGGGGTGTGGGGGTGTGTGTGTGGGGGGGGGGGACGGCATTCGGGTTTGAAGCAGGGAGAAATAAATGCATCTTGATTAAGGATAATTGTAATGTGGAATACGTGGGGTGTGGGGGTGTGTGTGTGGGGGGGGGGGACAGCATTCGGGTTTGAAGCAGTGAGAAATAAGGGGAGGGGGGGGGAATCAGGAAAATAGATGAAACAGCGAAAGTGTCGACAAGAAGCCTTCGTCAGTGGACAGAACAGTACAAAATGAGAATAAAGGATGCAAAGAAACAACTAGTAGAAATGTATCAGAGGTAGCGTCCTCCAGAACTGCATGGTGATGAGACGGTCGATGTGATTGAATGATAAAGGCTTTTACGTGAATGCTCGCTTGTGTGCGTAGTGCTATAGGGATACCTGGGCAGTGGTACATACAAGGTGGAGGCGATACATATGAGGTGGAGGTGATACATACAAGGTGGAGGTGATACATACAAGGTGGAGGTGATACAAACAAGGTGGAGGTGATACATACCAGGTGGAGGTGATACATACCAGATGGAGGTGATACATACCAGATGGAGGTGATACATACGAGGTGGAGGTGATACATACATTGTAGAGGTGATACATACAAGGTGGCGGTGATACACACAAGGTGGAGGTGATACATACAAGGTGGAGGGGTGTTACCTACATTGTGGAGGTGATACATACATTGTAGAGGTGATACCTACATTGTGGAGACGATTCACACAGATACACTCATACAATGTTCAAAGCTGATGCAGATGAGTCAAAAAGACGTGGATCAAATTTTAAATCTAAAAATTGATCTTCAAACAAAAGATGACTACGAAATGAAACAAATGAACGCGACAGAAAGCTTACACCAAAATAATTCATTTGAACATTGATACCAGCTCTCCTCTTGTTGTTGTCTCCGAAACAAGCAGAAGAAAGACAAAAACGAATATAATTTGAGGTTTTCCCAAAAAAAAGAAGCACATTCTTTACAGCAAATCTTTGCATTGTGTATTACCCGGATGTTGCGTGTCAGACGAGCAGGCCCAAACCAGATGGTGTTACATTAATGACGTGTCTCTTTCACGTGGCCATCTATCATCTTGTTGCACAATCCTGCTCGGTACCGTATCATTAAGGGCGCCCGATGTGTAAAGGCGTCACAGAAGATTTCTGAATTTTTTTTTTTTAATGCGTAACTGATCCAAATTAAGAGCTCAATTAGAACATTACAGTTAATCTCTATGGAGCTTAGCTAGAGTTTAGTTGGAGCTTATTTTGCAGTTTAGGTGGAATTTACCTAGAACTTATTTGTAGTTTAGCTGGAGCTTAGTTGCAGATTAGGTGGAATTTAAGCATAGCTTAGCTGGAGCTTAGCCGGAGTTAAACGAACAATAAAAACTAATTCCATAATATTTTAACAAGTGTCAAGATGTGTTAAAAAACTATCAAATAAAAATGAAATTGTATGTTAACATAATCTAATACTGCCATGTCACACATACAATTTTATGTGAACCAAACTTTTTTTTCTCAGTTAATCATGTTAAGAAAAATGATGGGGCTATTAGGAACTGAAACTCTGCCTGGTTAAACACAATTATGTACATGCACTGCTTTAAACCCTGGCCTCAAAATAGCGATGAAGAAATTCTTGGAAAAAAAAAAACGTCAATAGCTAAATAAGCATGACAGCTGATGTTATTCGGATCAATACATTGTTCATTAAACATACATCATTACTACCCACTATTAAACATCATTATTACCGACTGTGTAACATATAATATGAAGAAATAGTGAAGTTTGTGATAACATAAATGTAAGACCCTTCAATGGTCTCTTGGCATGTTTGAAAAATTGTCTGTGATTTGATGTTCGGGTGAGCCATCCCATCAGATACCCAGAATATTGCTTTGTTAAGCGTTGGATTGGCGTAGGAAGTTTGGGGGGGGGGGGCGACGACTGCGGGGGGGTTGGTGCGCCCGGGCGGCACTTTTTCTTTATATGCATGGAGGGTGGCATTTTCGTCAGACGCAGAGTTTTTTTCGTGGACGGGGACAGGGGGTGGGGATCTTGCCCCGCCCCTGGATGGCACTGACACTAAATACGCCACTGTTAGGAAACATCCTTTCAATCAAAGAACCTCTGAAGATACGCAAAGGCAGGTTAGGTAATATGGAGGTGACCAGGGCCGGCCCTAACAATTGCGGGGCCCTATACGAAACGGATTGCGCGGGGCCCAGTCTGGGTAGAGATAAGGATAATAAGTGAAAATTAAGATTTTGTATTAGAAAAAAAAGTGCGGGGCCCCCTGCGGCAGCATAGGTTGCCATGGCCTAAGGCCGGCCCTGGGGGTGACACGTCAATCAGGGGGAGAGACTGCAATCAGGTTAGGTAATATTGGGGTGAAACCCAAATCAGGGGCAGAGACTGCAATCAGGTTAGATAATAAGGAGGACAGACTGTAATTATGTTAACCAATACGGGGTAGAGACCTCAATCAGGGGGAGAGAATGTAATCAGGTTAGGTAATAAGTGTGAGAGACTGCAATCAGGTAAGGTAATATGGAGGTGACACCTCCATCAGGGGGAGAGACTACAATCAGGTTAGGTAATAAGGGGGAGAGACTGCAATCAGGTTAGGCAAGACGGGAGAGAGACCGCCATCAGGGGGAGAGACTGCAATCAGGTTAGGGAGTTAGGGGGAGAGACCGGTATCAGGTCAGGCAATACCGGAGAGAGACCGCCATCAGGGGGAGAGACTGCAATCAGGTTAGGCAGTTAGGGGGAGAGACCGGAATCAGGTCAGGCAATACGGGAGAGAGACCGCCATCTGGGGGAGAGACTGCAATCAGGTTAGACAGTTAGGGGGAGAGACCGGAATCAGGTTAGGCAATACGGGAGAGAGACCGCCATCAGGGGGAGAGACTGCAATCAGGTTAGGTAAAACGAAATGAGCGAAACAAATTATTGGGAAACTTGAAATTGAAAAAGTACGTAACAAACCTTTTTCAGCGAACAAAGAACAATACAAACAACAATACAAACAAAAATACAAACAACATTACAAACAATACAAACAGCAATACAAACAACAATATAAACAACAATACAAACAACAATAATAACAGCAATACAAACAACAATACAAACAACAATATAAACACCAATACAAACAACAATATAAACACCAATACAAACAACAATACAAACAACAATACAAACAACAATACAAACAACAATACAAACAACAATACAAACAACAATACAAACAACAATACAAACAACAATACAAAATACAATACAAACAACAATACAAACAACAATACAAACAACAATACAAACAACAATACAAACAACAATACAAACAATTATGTCCTCTCGGATACTACAGTGAAGCTACGTGGTTATTTTGTTTGTTATATTTTTGTTTGTTTGTTCGCCAAGGAAGGCTTCTGGCCGACATGTTCGGTTTTTTTATGTTGTTGCGTCCTTTCCCCCCCCCCCCCCCCCGATTTTCCCATCTCTTGTTTCGTTTATGTCCTACTTAAGTTAATGTTTTCTTTATTTTGTAAAATTATGGTTTTTTTTTATATTTAATTGTAAATGTGTACCGGATCTGTCATGTATTTACTTGGACTATCCTGCGGACATAATGAACTAAAAAATGTGATTTACATACAATTTATATATATTTTTTCAATTTCTTCTCGATTAGAGAATTAGATTTATGCATATAAATATATATAATTTATATAATTTCTTAATTGAAACTAGAGATAATTATCCGGGCTCCAACTTTATTACGTATGGTTCTGCACTGTATTACAAAAACAATCCAATAAACAAATAAGACATGAAGACTTGAAGTCGAGACCTGTCATGCCACGGCTGTTATGAAGACTTGAAGACGAGACCTATCATGCCACAGCTGTCCTGTCCTCTGTGCATGGTTGTTGTTTCAAATTAGTCATTTCGGGCCTGAATATGTTATTTAACATTTTATGACATTATAAGACATTTTCTACCACTCCCTACACTTTATAACGTTATAGAATATGTCCACTGACACACCCCCCCACCAATATTATATATCATTTCTAGAACAACCCCTCCACCCCCCAACCCCTCAAGAAACGAGCCAGTTTTAAGCAAAAGGACAGAAATGATTTTTAAACAAATTTAAATATTTGCTATTTATTTTAAACAAACAAAGCAAATAAATAATAATAATATTTTTAAAAAAAAATAATTGAGGTCAATTTCGTAAGTCAGAAATGCAGAAATTTATCAAAAATAAGAATTATTTTTAAAACAAATGAAACCCAAATAAATAGACTTGTTACATAACATTGCTCTCTACCACCCACCCCATAGGACACTACATAACATTGCTCTCTACCACCCACCCCATAGGACACTACATAACATTGCTCTCTATCACCCACCCCATAGGACACTAAATAACATTGCTCTCTATCACCCACCCCATAGGACACTACATAACACTGCTCTCTACCACCCACCCCATAGGACACTACATAACATTGCTCTCAACCACCCACCCCATAGGACACTACATAGCATTGCTCTCTACAACCCACCCCATAGGACACTACATAACATTGCTCTCTACCACCCACCCCATAGGACACTATATAACACAAGGATAAACCACGCCTACCCCCTTTGCGTATAAGTGCACGGACCCATAGACAGTGTTCATGCTAAACAATACGCCTTTAACCTAGTTTTCCTGGCTCTCATCAACAAAAGATCAACACACAACAACGAATATAATTCATAAACTTGATATATTTGATCGAATTAATAGGCAACAAATGGATGACGTGTTCCCCACAGACTGAATACATCGGCCATTTTCGTGTCACCAAAAGTTGTTTAGGCCACATGATTCCCCTAAGCGTAATGACTTAATGGGCTTTTCTTGGGTCACCGTTTGTGGTCTCCTCGGGGAAACCGCGCTGGTCATTACTTTCAGCGATTGCTTCCCCTTAACACGGCAGTCGACAACAACGCCCCCAGCTGGGGGGCGGGGGAGGGGGGGAGCAGGAGGTAATCAAGTCTCCAGATGTGTGCCACATTGGCATTACATTGGTCATACATTGGCATTACAGTGGCATTACATTGACATTACATTGACATTACATTGACATTACATTGACATTACATTGACATTACATTGACATTACATTGACATTACATTGACATTACAAGTTAATTTATGTTTCTCTTCAGCGTTGATGCATTTAAAAAACAGTTAAAAACGGAAAGAAAATTATCTGATGGATTCACAGGGCAAACTTTCCCTTGCCTCATCCCATTGAAATGGACACGAACACAAAGGCACGTCAGATGTTTCCTCCACTGAACTGATTTCCTGTACTAACACATCAGCGAGAGTTAGTAAGGAAAGCAAATTAATTCAGACTTTCGACACAATATCACCACATGGAATCAATCAAATACTCTCCAACTAGTGTTCCTCAATTTCCTTGTATTTCTTTTGTTTATTTTACTACAATTTTACACATTTCCAAAATATTTTTCCCTTTAAAATCTTATATTTCATATTAAGGATAGACACATTCTTTTACTTCCTGTAATATTTTGGATAGAACACATATTTTTGTTTTGGAAAACTCAACTTCCGACAATAACATTGCATTCATGACGAACTCCGAACACTTAAGGTTTTTAAAACTGCTCTCTGTTTCTTTTATCCTTTCTGCCGAAGAAAGCCCTGGCTCTGAGCCGAAACGTTCGCTTTGTATTCTACTGTCTTTATATTTCAAGCTTCCACATAATTCTCGCTCCCATATTTCCTTCACACATCTTGAACGCAGTCCATCCCTTATTAAATATAAAAGGGGACATCACTTGTTTTCACTTAAATTGAACGATTTAATGTGTATGAAATTCATTTGAATGCGTTGTCGGCGGCGACGAGTCTCTGTGGCAAGTTTCAGCTCGATAGGTTGGCGGCAAGTGGGTCAATTAGCCGTCCGAAGATTTTTGCCACACACCGACACAGAAAGAACGAAACACCCGAACAAAAGAGAATAGAACATTAAAGTATTTAAAAATAAACATATCAAAAAAAAAAACCAGAGATCAAACATCTGAGGGTGATATTTAAAATGTTGTGACCTTACTCCAGAATTGGACGCTATAGGATCATGGTATGGCAAGTGTTAGTACCACCCAGATTTTCGCCCCTCCCTTCCACGAAAACAACTCTGTAGTACGTGAAAATGCCGCCCTCTACATAAAGAAAAAGGGGGGCAACCATGGGCTGATCCGCCCCCTTCCTGCGTCACCAGGATGGGTCTCAAGCATGCGATTCCTTGTGGCTATTTAGTTCCATAAAACTAAAGCGGGCTCAGTCGGTCAAAAAACAACATCCTAACATGCTCTGTGCCACGTGTGTCAACATTCCTCAATAGCGTGTGCGCCCCCAACCTACCAGTTACCGTTACCACGTCTGCAGTAGGCGTCATCGGTTGCTCAGACTTTATTCAGGACAGCTGTTGTAACTGGCTCACGATGTCATCCCAATGGTTTATGGACAGTTGGTGCACGAAACAGTACGTTACCTGCTCGAGACCATATGTTACCTGCTCGCGACAATGTTACTTGCTCGAGACAATGTTACCTGCTCGAGACAATGTTACATGCTCGAGACAATGTTACCTGCTCGAGACAATGTTACATGCTCGAGACAATATGTTAATTGCTCGAGACAATGTTACCTGCTCGAGACAATGTTACCTGCTCGAGACAATATGTTACTTGCTCGAGACAATATGTTACTTGCTCGAGACAATGTTACCTGCTCGAGACAATGTTACCTGCTCGAGACAATGTTACCTGCTCGAGACAATATGTTACTTGCTCGAGACAATGTTACCTGCTCGAGACAATATGTTACTTGCTCGAGACAATATGTTACCTGCTCGAGACAATATGTTACCTGCTCGAGACAATATGTTACTTGCTCGAGACAATATGTTACTTGCTCGAGACAATATGCCTCTTGTACCAGACAGGTAGCGTCTTGCATGAGGCAGTTGGCAACTTGTACGAGACAGGTTGTTACTTGCACGAGACACTTTCTTACTTGCACGAGACACTTTCTTACTTGTACGAGACACTTTCTTACTTGCGCCAGGAAATTTGTTACGTGCACCAGATAAATTGTTACTTCACGAGAAACTGTGTTACTTTGTTACTTTGTTGCTTTGTTACTTTGCTAACAGTTGGCCAGACAAAACGTGTTCCAGCAGGGCGAATTGATTTTCCCTTTCCATACGCATCCTCGTTTACCGTAGGAGAGAGGGAGGAGGTTGGGCGACGTTGAAAACGAGGGACAGCTAAAAACTATTGTCCACCCCTCTCTTAAGCACACAAAGCACGTGCGAACTATTGATGGGGTCAGCGGAGAGCCGTTGGAAGGCACCATGCACACGTTCTCCAGATAATCTCATGGTCAAGGCCGGCCAGGCCAACCCATGACAAATATGGTACGTACACAAACAAAAAAGTGGCAATGGTGTCACCCCATGACAAATATGGTATGTACACAAACAAAAAGGTGTCAATGGCGTCACCCCATGACAAATATGGTATGTACACAAACAAAAAGGTGGCAATGAAGTCACCCCATGACAAATATGGTACGTACACAAACAAAAAGGTGGCAATGGTGTCACCCCATGACAAATATGGTACGTACACAAACAAAAAGGTGGCAATGGTGTCACCCCATGACAAATATGGTACGTACACAAACAAAAAAGGTGGCAATGGTGTCACCCCATGACAAATATGGTACGTACACAAACAAAAAGGTGGCAATGGTGTCACCCTATGACAAATATGGTACGTACACAAACAAAAAAGGTGGCAATGGTGTCACCCCATGACAAATATGGTAAGTACACAAACAAATAGGTGGCATTGGTGTCAACCCATGACAAATATCTAAATATGGTCATGCATGCAACCACACGGCAATGATGTCATCCCGGGACATACAGTTTACTTCCCCGACTCCCAGTGTACAAGTTAGTACACGTCTGTCTTCTTGCCCTGTGTGACGTCATCAAATCGTTTCATATTGGGATTTTGAAGAGAAAAAAGAAATTGAAAGAACGTGAAAGAAGCTGCTCCCTTTAATCAAATCTTTTATTGCATCTACGTCAATGCTGAATATTGGGAGTATTTCGAAATGCCTATCTTACCAAATGTTCCCATTGGCGATTTGAACTTCATAGAACAATTATTTCACATTGTTACTGGTATCCTTCTTGAAGTTATTGCTTAGTTTTAATTCACTTTGAAAGCCATTCAAATCGACGAATGGAACAATACATTTTTTAAATTATTATTTTTGTATTTAATTTTCAAATAGTTTTAATTGAGATGGTTTGATAATATAAATTATTTTTTTTTTTAAATTACAGAAAAATATTATTTGAAAAATCTGGACAAAGAAAGGACACGAGCGGAGAGTTGAATCGCTCCAGCAAATAACCGGCTAGTTGGAGAGTTGAATCACTCAAGTAAATAACCGGCTAGTTGGAGAGTTGAATCACTCAAGCAAATAACCGGCTAGTTGGAGAGTTGAATCACTCAAGCAAATAACCGGCTAGTTGGAGAGTTGAATCACTCAAGCAAATAACCGGCTAATTCTCACGATCTCGACTTAGTACAATGTCACGATCAATACATTTGATTTTCCGAGGGCAGCGGTAGCTACGAGTGGCCAATGGATAAAATGCTCTTAAGTCCGTAGCCTGATTGTGCAGATTATCTGGGCTGTCATGCTATCGATTGGGGTTAACGATTCGATGTTCGCACTACGCCAGCCACGCACTCAGAGAAATCGACCACTTCATCCACAGCAAGACCTTACAAAATGTGAACCTTGCTGGGTTTTTGTTTCGTTTTTTTGTTTTTGTTTTTGGGGATTTGTCTATTGGATGTTCATCTGATTGTTTCACTTATTTCGCCCTGCCTTACTGTAGGTATAGACTTGCAAACACCATTGTTATATGTATAGACTTACAGACCTCACACTGACATAGTTATAGACTTACAGACCTCACTGCTGTAGGTATAGATTTACAGACCTCATTGTTGTAGTTAAAGGCTTAAAGATCTCAAAAGATGAAGACATAGAATGGGGGAAAAAACGTCATTTTTTTGCTTTGATCATTCATAGCGTCTTTGATCATGATATATTGGTAAGAGGATTGGTTTGTGATATTATTTAGTACTTATATACAGAACACTTTCATCATATCCTATGTGTGTCTTATCATGTATTACTTATATACAGAACACTTTCATCATATCCTCTGTGTGTCTTATCATGTATTACTTATTTACAGAACACGTTCATCATATCATCTGTGTGTCTTATCATGTATTGCTTGTATGCAGAACACTTTCATCATATCCGATGTGTGTCTTATCAGCATGTATTACTTGTATGCA
Organism: Lymnaea stagnalis; assembly: GCA_964033795.1. Lineage (NCBI taxonomy): Eukaryota > Metazoa > Mollusca > Gastropoda > Lymnaeidae > Lymnaea > Lymnaea stagnalis. Next base: position 526,351 of record CAXITT010000011.1, read on the forward strand.
GAACACTTTCATCATATCCTCTGTGTGTCTTATCATGTATTACTTGTATACAGAACACTTTCATCATATCCTCTGTGTGTCTTATCATGTATTACTTGTATACAGAACACTTTCATCATATCATCTGTGTGTCTTATCATGTATTACTTGTATGCAGAACACTTTCATCATATCATCTGTGTGTCTTATCATGTATTACTTGTATACAGAACACTTTCATCATATCCTCTGTGTGTCTTATCATGTATTACTTGTATACAGAACACTTTCATCATATCATATGTGTGTCTTATCATGTATTACTTGTATGCAGAACACTTTCATCATTGCATCTGCGTGTCTTATCATGTATTACTTGAATGCAGAACACTCTCATCATTTCATCTGTGTCTGATTCCCACAGAGTAATTCGCATCAACTGCTGTCAAATGCAACTGTAATTATCTGAATTAACTAAATAGTGTAACGATATATTTATGACCTTGAACTTGAACATTCTATGGTTACGTTACCTGACACGGCTAGAGCGCAGTCACCCCTTAAATATTACATATCTGACCCGGATGGAAAAAAATTAGTTTGTGTGTGTGTGTGTGTGTGAGGGGGCGGGGCGGGTTAGGGAGCAAAGAAGGGAGGAAATAAAATCATTTAAAGGAAGCAACAAGACAAAATAAAATAAGTCTTATGAAAACAGTCGCCAGAAGTATGAGCCCAGTGGGAGCGAAATGCCACTTATTTAGCAGTCTAAGATAAAAGATAAGCTGACGTGTTTCCACAGAGACAAGTCGAATTTAAAAAAAAAAAGAAAAAAAAGAGAGAGAGAGAGAGATCACTTCACGGTATATGGTTCAGGCCTAATTTGAAATTATCTTAACGAAGTTAAGCAATGAAAAGTTTATAAAAACAATGCATGATGTATCTGATTGAAGAATATTCCCATGACTCTAGGATTTCAGTCCTGATAAAAATGTACGAAACAAAAAAAAAAAAAAAAAAAAAAAAAAAAAAAAAAAAAAAAAACCCAAAAAAAAATAAAAAAAAAAAAAAATAAAAAAATAAAACCCTTAGACTATTTCATGATGAAATTATTTCAAACTTGAAACACATTGCGCTACAAAAATATTTCCCGCAATGTTTAAAAAAAAAAACATTTAAAAAATCAGGCCCTTCTAAGGATAACACGGGAACAACGCAGTAATGCAATTAGTGGCGCATTAGGGTGCCCGGGATAATCAGTTATGGCGTGATCAATTAACGTTTTCTATGGTGAGTGGGAGTGGTGGCTCATTTCTGGGTAATGTCTTAATGGACAACGGCATCCTCAAACCGTAGCACCACCACCAAGTTAGGTCTGAAACATAACAATCAGCGTTGGTCTGATGCGGCCTGCAACGACCAGGCAGTCATCGACGGAATCAGATAATGTTATTGCTTGTTGCTGAGATGAAAGGCTAGATTTTTTTAAAAGCGCCGTTACAACTCAAGTGGGAACACACTTCCAGATGTTTTGTTGAGGGTTTTCATTGGTTTCAAGAAAACTTCAACAACGAATTCTATGGGACAAGATACGCTGTGCAGTGAAGAGGGTGCTCAATACGGGAATGTGTCGAGTGGGAAAGTAGTGATATCAGACAATCAGGGAAATGTTGTACAAATTTGGCTCGGTGTGGATGGGTTACATTTGGATGGGCTACATTTGGATGGGTTACATTTGGATGGGTTACATTTGGATGGGTTACATTTGGATGGGTTACATTTGGATGTGTTACATTTGAGGATCTGTTACATTTAAAGTTAGGTTGAATTTAAAGTTAGTTTGAATTGAAAGTTAGGTTGAATTTAAAGTTAGTTTGAATTGAAAGTTAGGTTGAATTTAAAGTTAGGTTGAATTTAAAGTTAGGTTGAATTGAAAGTTAGTTTAAATTTAAAGTTATGTTACATTTTGCAAGTTTTTTTAGTTCCTTTTCATCTAAGTTAGACAAGGGGGGAAAAAGGGACGTTTAAGTTTCAATTGATCCAGAAATATCCATCACTTAAAGAGTGACCTTGACATTAGACATATGGTCAACATTTCGTCTGTCACGTGCACACAATAACATATTTTATACGTTCAGTGTTTAAAGTCATGTAGCTGAAATAGTTATTTAAAGTCATAACGCGGTGCTCTCTCGGGTCGAAACATATTTTATTATCAAAACCCGATTTAGCTTGGTTAAAATCAACCAAGCCAACCATTCACTGACGGGCATGTGCTCAAATAAACGATCGACTGAAGTTAAAACCATCTGCATGTCTAGAATATCTTTTGATCTGTCTCGGAGAAATGCGCCTGTGTATTTTGTTAAGCAGGTCAGCCTTTCAGCCAGGGAAATAGATTGCACGAGAATATCGGTGACGCCATTGTCTGGCTATTCCCACGCTCTCTCTTGTTTATCCTGTCTTTTCAGTTCAATCTCTCAAATAGCCCAGTTCCACTATTTCCTCCTCACAGCTTGAACACGCCCATCATTTATGATCACGTAGATATTAATAGGTGTCAGAGTACTGCATGAGTGAGCGCATTGCGCTTTCAATGGTAACCAGCGCTTTTCAGCGTCAAGTAATTTGATGTGGCCTAAATAATTGAATATTTTGCAGTACCACCATCGCCCACCATCGCTTGTCTCATCACTACATCACGTGTCTCACCACAACGTCACGTGTCTCACCAAAACGTCACGTGTCTCATCACTACGTCACGTGTCTCATCACTACGTCACGTGTCTCATCACTACGTCACGTGTCTCATCACTACGTCACTACTTTTTTTTAAAATGGACATTTTTTTCTTCTTGTTTCGTTAAATTAAATTCTGCTTTTACATTTGTTTTTTGTTTTTTTAAGCTTCTGCCTGCAAAGGACAAAGTAAGCAAGCCAGTATGTTTGATGTTATGCCTTGAAAATGATGAATAGCATCTATCTTGAAGAAACCTGATTGCATCTCTGTCGACTCATTCTAAACACATTACAATTATGGAAAACCCCAGTAAACGATATGCTTAACGTCGACACGAATCTGTAACAGAAACAGATGATGTAGCTGGCATAGAAAACTTTAGCCTATCGATTTAAATGTCAACAGACTATTGATACACGAGCCTCTCTGCGTCAACTGTTCACATATCTGGTGCCGACCATATCTATCGTACAACACGCTCAAATGTAGGACTCTATTTCCTCGCTCAAATGTAGGACTCTATTTCCTCACTCAAATGTAGGACTCTAATGCCTCGAAACGCCTAAGTATTTTTAGGAATACAATTAATTGAATTTTTCAGTACACACCAGTGTTCGTCGAATTTTATCATTGAAAACTCTGATGAGATGGTGTAGAGTGTAGAGTGTAGAGGAAATCTTCCTTTGAAATACCATCTATCTGACGTAAAATACCCTCAATGTCTTTGGTAAATTTATTGCTATAGATTTAGATCAAATTCTTGTCCAAAAAAAAAAAAAAAGTGTTTGAAATGCAGTGGGAAAAAATGGAAATAATAACATCGCACAATAATAAGTCAATATTCTGGAACGGTCCTCAAATTGTTGACTGTGATGCCTGGCTGTAAACGCTACTGATAAAATATCCCAGCCTTTTCGTCTATGAATCTATTGTGTTGTATTATATCCCTGTAGTGTAATCTGATGGACATATTGTGTTTTACTGTGTCCCTGAAGTGTAAGATGATATACATATTATGTTGTACTATATCCATGTAGTGTAATATGATGGACATATTGTGTTGTGCTATATCCCTGTAGTATAATCTGATGGACATATTGTGTTGTACTATATCCCTGTAGTATAATCTGATGGACATATTGGGTTGTGCTATATCCCTGTAGTGTAATCTGATGGACATATTATGCTGTACCATATTCCTGTAGCGCAACATAATGGACATATTATGTTGTGCTGTACCCCTGTAGTTTAATATCAAGCTGACGGGTAAGCCCGTAAATCATTGATATTCACGTCCGTTTTAATCACATAATCAATTCAGCCGTGAGCAGAAGCTGGCCCCACACTCCCCAGGGACGTTGCTGTTAGGTCTACGGAGAGTTCCAGCAGTCTTTATGACAACAGCTGACTTTGTCAATGTGGTCGGGATGGCCATTGTTGTTCTCTTGTCGATAAACCCACTGATCTAAAAATAGAGAATTGTACCAGAAACAGTTGTGGAGAAGTTTGTTTAGAAAACTGTATTTGATTTTTTTTTAAAACTCTATTGGGTAATTTTTTTTAGTTTGGATCTGTGTGCAATGATTTCAGTTATACATATGAAACTGTCTTTTCTTTCTATTTTGAAACTGTCTTTTCTTTCTATTATGAAACTGTATGTTCTTTCTATTATGAAACTGTCTTTTCTTTCTATTATCAAACTGTCTTTTCTTTCTATTATCAAACTGTCTTTTCTTTCTATTATCAAACTGTCCTCGCTAATATCGTTTTAATTATAAATCTTAGCTAATTTGTGAAGTATGCATTGATAGTGGTAGCTATAGTTGTAGTTACAGTGATAGTCATAGTGGCAGTGCCAGTGGTTAGTTGTTTTGGTATTGATAGTGGTAGAGGTAGTGATCCCAGTATACGGACTAACAATAATGAATGTAACACAGGCACAAATGATGGCAGTGAGGTCCTGCCATGTATGTTAGAATCTTATGTGTTTTTTGCTCAAGGCCACACATACGAGATATTTATCAACCTTTTAATCAATCTCCCGAATGCCTTCTTCAATATTTCATACTAAAATCTGATTCCATGTTTTCATATTGGTCGATGAACAATCAAACAAACTTGATTTTTAAAAATTCATATTTAATGGAAAAAAAAATTCGTTCATTGTTTATAAATGAATAGATACATATAGACGTATGTCATCTCTGATACATCGCATATTCAAATGGCATACAAGACACATAAATCTGACAGAAGGCATTCCAGCGACACTCACAAGTCTTGTCGGTAGCAGTCACCCACGCATTCAGTAAACATGACTTTTTGTATGGCTATATGGCGCATCCAAAAAAAATGTATGACTTTTGTATTATACATCCACCAGTTTTATGATTTTCGTATCATAGCATCCACCAAATGTATTACTTTTGTATCATTAACATCCACCAGTTACATGGCTATCGTGTTACAGTTACAGGGACCACAACTCTCCTGTTTCAAGGCTTTCAGAGTAATCCCCTCCCCCCCCCCCCCCCCCCCACCCCCCCCCCNAGCAGTCACCCACGCATTCAGTAAACATGACTTTTTGTATGGCTATATGGCGCATCCAAAAAAAATGTATGACTTTTGTATTATACATCCACCAGTTTTATGATTTTCGTATCATAGCATCCACCAAATGTATTACTTTTGTATCATTAACATCCACCAGTTACATGGCTATCGTGTTACAGTTACAGGGACCACAACTCTCCTGTTTCAAGGCTTTCAGAGTAATCCCCTCCCCCCCCCGTGTCAGCCACCACACACACACTGGCAGCTCACACACACACACCGACAGTTCCCACACACACACACTGGCAGCCCCCCGCCCCCCACACACACACAAATCGATATTAATACAATCACATCAATGTGCCATTTTTGTCCCGGTGCAGTCAGTCACAAATATCACATGTTACGTCATTCAGAAAAATAAAGCATTAATCTTTTTTACATGATCATATAATCATTTTTGTGTGTTCATTGATTGAAGAGAGACAAGCATAAAGTATTAGATTATGTGATAGCCATTTTGTATGAACTGAAACAGTCGCGTGACAATGCAATATTCATAAGATACAAAACGTCCAAGTGGATAATAGCACAGAGGGAAATTGTCGTTCAAGCAGAAAATAAGGGTTACAATTAACTGCGGCCATATGAGAGAGAAAAAAAAGGGTGGGGGGGGGAGGAGGAGATAGTGAGAAAGAGAAGAGGTAGAGAGAGAGAGAGAGAGAGAGAGAGAGAGAGAGAGAGAGAGAGAGAGAGAGAGAGAGAGAGAGAGAGAGAGAGAGAGAGAGCGCGAGGATTAATTTCTATAGAGAGAAAAAATAAAATAAGAGAGAAAGAAGAGAGAGAGAGAGAGAGAGAGAGAGAGAGAGAGAGAGAGAGAGAGAGAGAGAGAGAGAGAGAGAGAAAGAGAGAGAGATACAGAGTGCGAGGATTAATTTCCTTACAGAGAACAAATAAAATACTTTGAGTAATGCAAAATGATTGTGGACATTTAACTTTCAAGTGAGGAAAAACATGGACAACTTAAACAAGGGCAGCTTAAACTAGGTCAACTTATAAGTGAACGATAATAATATTAATAAAAAAGTTTAATCATGAAAAGTAATGCTATTATTATTACGGTATTTTTAATATTCAGTCAAAAGTTTTGAAACAGTGGTTGTCTAACAGAGTTCTAAAATACAGTTCTTGAAAAAAAAGGTTTGGAGAAGGGTTTTCAATATAAAAAATAAGAACAAAAGTAAGAATATTAATCATCAAATCACGTATCAATGAACCTGCAAACATATAATCATTAAATTCAACAAAGTAGCATGTCATTAAATAATAAACTCAACAGCAATAGCAGGTGACATACAAATGACAGGCAAAAAAATCTTGATCAAACTCAATACTTGTGAACTCTTAATTGACATGTTGTCTTTAATTTGATGTGTTGCATGTGGTTGCTGTAGATATTTGTTTAAGACATGCAGATGAAGATAGAGATGTGAGGATCACATGTACAGTGAAGCAGGGGAGGGAAGGGTGAAAAGGGTGGGCGCGGCATGACACCGATGCTAAAATTCCACAAAGTGTGTCTTTGAATCTCATCATTTAACTGTGTTGTTGAAGCTCTTCATTTAGATGTGTCTTTGAATCTCTTTATTCCGTTCAAATTATACATTTTTAAAAATCTTATCACATTTTTGTTTTAATTTTAAAGTGAATCAAAGTTTTCACTGATATTACAGTACATCGATTGCCAAATAAAGAAAGAGTGCTTTGAATGTATGGCATATGTATACTCCATATGTGTCTCATGTGTACGTTATGTTTGTAAATAGTATGTTAATGTCATAAGTATGCTATGTCATATGTGTATGTCTTACGATAAATTATACGTACGTCACATTCATGTAGAATGTAGATATAATGTCCATATCATGTGTACATTAAATATGTGTGCGTTATGTGTGTACATGTCATATGTGCTCTATCATTCCTGATTAAGTGATAGAAAAAAAGATTTATTGTCCAGCTACGGCCATCGCGAAGTTTTGGTGGGAAATAATCGGGGTGGGTGGGTGGGTGGGGGTGGTAGTCATTCACTTAAATACACGAAGTTTGAGCACCAAAAATGTATTTATCAAAATGCTAACGCCATCAAATATGTTTACAATAACAATGGCTGTATCAGAATAAATAAACACGAGCAACATCATCAACAGAAGGCTACAGAGCCTTCATTCATAGACCTGTAAATGTGTGTGAGAGAGAGAGAGAGACATATGGAACAATCTTCAGCTGCCTGTACATGCAGTCAGTGTCAAGACGGCCTGACATCATCACATAACATGGCCACATTGTCTCTATGACTTAATATACATACAGGTGCGACGACAACCCCATGGCCTAGGGTCACTTGTTTGGATAATATATGGCCACAATATGTCAATTGTCCAAAATATCCACAATTTACATACACACATGACAAGACGTAAATCGCGCAGAATTTTTTGAAGAAAAGTATTTGGCATCAACAAGTCGCCAACAAACCCATTAAAGCCAAGTTCTCTATAACGAGATAAAGAAAAAATATCGCACACCATTTTATCGCTTCCAAACACAAACGTTAGGACAGGCTTCCTTCAAGTAGACATCAGACACCATTTGTTGCACAGATTTCAAGTAGGCATCAGACACCATTTGTTGTACAGATTTCAAGTATGTATCAGACACCATATGATGTACAGATTTCAAGTATGTATCAGACACCATATGATGTACAGGTTTCAAGTATGTATCAGACACCATATGATGTACTGGTTTTAAGTATGTATCAGACACCATATGATGTACTGGTTTCAAGTATGTATCAGACACCATATGATGTACTGGTTTCAAGTATGTATCAGACACCATTTGTTGTACAGATTTCAAGTAGGCATCAGACACCATTTGTTGTACAGATTTCAAGTAGGTATCAGACACCATTTGATGTACAGATTTCAAGTAGGTATCAGACACCATATGATGTACTGGTTTCAAGTATGTATAAGACACCATTTGTTGTACAGATTCCAAGTAGGCATAAGACACCATTTGTTGTACAGATTTCAAGTAGGTATCAGACACCATTTGTTGTACAGATTTCAAGTAGGTATCAGACACCATATGATGTACAGATTTCAAGTAGGTATCAGACACCATATGATGTACAGATTTCAAGTAGGTATCAGACACCATATGATGTACAGATTTCAAGTATGTATAAGACACCATATGATTTACAGATTTCAAGTAGGTATCAGACACCATTTGTCGTACATATTTCAAGTAGGCATCAGACACCATTTGTTGTACAGATTTCAAGTAGGTATCAGACACCATATGATGTACAGATTTCAAGTAGGTATCAGACACCATATGATGTACAGATTTCAAGTATGTATCAGACACCATATGATGTACAGATTTCAAGTAGGTATCAGACACCATATGATGTACAGATTTCAAGTATGTATCAGACACCATATGATGTACAGATTTCAAGTATGTATCAGACACCATATGATGTACAGATTTCAAGTATGTATCAGACACCATTTGATGTACAGATTTCAATTATGTATCAGACACCATATGATGTACAGATTTCAATTATGTATCAGACACCATATGATGTACAGATTTCAAGTATGTATCAGACACTATCGGAGGTATTTGACTGGCTTTTCTTTTGACACATCATTGGACAATTAAAGTTATCTCAACTTTCTCTAGTGGAGTGAAAATGCAAGAATTGTGGAAATATATTTTCCCTAAATGTTAACATTTTACATTTTCACCGTGTAATTTAGTTACACCAAACAACATCCGGGTAATCCTCACGGTAGTTTGTGTCTATGAATACGAAACTATGTGAGACCTTTGCTCTAAAATCATTTTAGGAATTTTTTAATGCCCCCCCCTCCCCCACAACTACCCACCTGAAAATAAACGGCTTCTCAAATTTATTTTAAGTTACTCTTAAAGGTCGTAAAAGTTAGTCACTGAATCTATTTAAAACTTTTTAAAGTTATTATGTCTTTTAGCATTTCATAAAAAAAAAGAAGATTATGTTAAAAAAATACCTACATAAGAATTAAATTTTATTTCTGAGTCTTCTTTAGAGCAATCTTATAAAGTATTCTCTCCCTCTCTCACTCCCTCTCTCTCTCCCTCCCCCCACTCTCTCACTCCCTCTCTCTGTCTCTCTCTGCGCTGTTTGCGTGTGGAAAACTGTTTCAGAAACGTAGGACTTGATACAAGGATAACCCTGAGATAATAAAACGGGTTTATCTGAGCGTCAGACACACCGTAAACTGGTCTTAAAATAGCCATTCTTCTACAGAGCCGAGCGCCACGCGTTTTACTGGGAGATCCTGTCCGGTAATCGGAGATGTTACGGATGGTGAGGAAGGTAGTCCACACGGGTGTCGTGGCAGCAGAAGGGGGGGGGGGGGGGGGGGGGGGGTTAGGAATGGAAGTCTGTTAATTTCATCTATCCAGTATCTACCCTAAGTGCCGCCACCCGTCTTGTTTATCAAACACGCTTGGGGTATGTGGGACGAATGGGTCGGTGGGACAAATGGAACACGGCTGTCTTAGAAATGTTAAAGCGCAACTGAAAGTATTGTTACAGTACTGTCTTAGAGACGTTATAGCGCAACTGAAAGTATTGTTACAGTACTGTCTTAGAGACGTTATAGCGCAACTGAAAGTATTGTTACAGTACTGTCTTGAAGATGTTAAAGCGCAACTGAAAGTATTATTACAGTACTGTCTTAGAGACGTTATAGCGCAACTGAAAGTATTGTTACAATACTGTCTTAGAGATGCTATAGCGCAACTGAAAGTATTGTTACAGTACTGTCTTAGAGACGTAATAATACGATTGAAAGTCTTTTTACACCGCTGTCTCAGAGACGTATTGATACGATTGGGTGACTGGGTGGTCGAGCGGTGAAAGCTGAATCAATCCCAAGCTTGTGGTCAGGGGTACAATCTCCACCAAAGACCAAGTCTATGCTTAACTAATTTCAAATTAATATTTTTCTTTTCTTATTTGTATGACAAATTTGGAAAATTCTTTTTTTTTTAAATAAATAAAAAAATGACTCAATACAAGATAATATACATTGATTACACAGTACCGGTATTGCTTTTAATTGACCGTCTCTTGAAGGTCCGATATATCGTTAGATTATGTTTGATTTAGATCAGAAAGGATTAGCCGACAATCAGAAAACATACCCATGGGCTGCTCGGCAGAAACGTAGATGTCTTATTAACTGGCATTCGATCAATCACAGAATCACAGTCTTATATCAGACAGCTGACTGCTGACAACAATAGGTCGAACAACGAACTGGTTAACAAAAAGTGAATGTTGGCTGACATGATTGGAGTAGGATCAGTTTAACCATTAGGGCACATCACGTGAAAGCATACTTCTAATCTGAGACACATAATATGGGAACGACAAATTTTTAAGACCGTAGCATTTAACGCAATAATGACGTCACAAAACTCAACAACTAGAGTGAAGTTATTATCAGTGTTTGAGTGGATAATCTTCAACATATGCACTATGGGTGTGGAGTTGGGTGTATGGCCCGGGGACTATGCGTGTGGAGTTGAGTGTGTGGGATTATGTGTGCAGAGTTGAATGTGTGGGATTATGTGTGCAGAGTTGAATGTGTGGGATTATGTATGTGGAGTTGGGTGTTTCGGACTGTGCAGAGTTGGATGTGCGGAACTAAGTGGATTTAGGTGTTAGGGACCTTGTGTGAGTTAGAATGTTTGGGACTATGTATACAGTTAGGTGTGCGGGACTAAGTTTGAAGCCGAGCGTGTGGGACTATGGGTGGATTTGAGTGTGTGGATGTGTGGCACTGTGCGTAGAATTGGGTGTGTGTGTGTGTGTGTAGCTTTACATGTGTGGCGAGAGTAAACACGGCATTAAGCCCGGAGCATGACTTCAGACTTCTGTCAGGATCTGGGTAAGTCAATAGTGTTTTATTGACGACGTGAAATCTACCACCGTCTCAGCAAGTCGCCCCAGAGCATGAGATGTGTGTGAGACGGTAGGACACGATCAATGGTGTTAACATTGGCTATTGATTACCCTCAGTTGATAGAAGTAAAAAATTGCTTGAGTGTACCATGTCCACCAGCTTATTGCTTCAATTAAAATAACGTTAAAATGGTTCTATAGATCTTTCAAACATATACTATTAATATATATTTTTTTGTTCTTTTCTGCAAGCTGTGTTCTGTGCAAAAATGTCCAAAGTTTTCGTCTTTAAAAAAAACCATCTTGTGTTAAACCAGGATGAAAATCCTTGACATTACAGAGCCTAATTGGCGTCCAACATTTCAGAAATCCATTTCCTTCTACTAACAGGTAGACCGACAATTTCCTTCCTGACAATTCATCACCATAGAATAAAGCAAATGTGCTCTTAATTTAAAAAAAAAAAAAGACAGTTATGTTCTAACAATACTAACGTGTGACAAACAAGTTTGGTCTAAATAAATGGTTTTTAACTGTAAACTGTAATTTAGATTGGCTGATGACGTGCAGCTAAGACAAGGGTCAGGACACCCAACCCCACACATACTTTCAATGAAGGCGAAGGTCATGACTCACGCTTTTTTACCGTCCCCCAATTTGGCCTATTGGCTAAACATTGTCATTTGAAAAGTTCATAAACAACACCATGCAATGAACACAAATGGAGAACTGTTTGGAATTTTGAGCCTTTGCACACCATTTAATGCACACCATTTAACAGCCACCAAACGCAGCACAGACGTCCGAAGGCAAACCAATCAAATCATTCTCGACAGATCATGTGACATTTTCAAAATGGCAAACAAAAGTCGACGCGAAGCTAAACCTTTTGACGGGAAACTTGATAGACGCGAAGTTAATAGCAGTACTGTAATCGATAGATAGGTGGGCCAGGCAATACTAGTAACTTGCCGTCTCAAGGTGTGCATGTGACCAAGGTGTGCATGTTACCAAGGTGTGCATGTTACGGCAGGAGAAACAAAAAGTGTCGTGTAAAAATACGAGAGTTTACGTGTAAACTTAGAGCACATATTATATTACACGTGTGAATAAATATCAATATATACACATGAGACATAAAATTCATGAACAATCATTTGTACACATGCAAATCCAGATTTTTTTTTTTTTCAGTTTCTTCAACAACATAGCATCAACGAATGGGGATATTTTGAGAGAGGAAACAATTATTTGATTGGTCGTATGTCCTTCGTGAGATGCCAGTTTTTGATTGGTCAGATCTCCAAGGAGAGAATGACCTTTTCTTTTTTTGAAAGGCTTGTTAAGTGACGACATCAAAAACCCTTTGTTGAACTGAAGCCTTAGGTAGTTCTCTTAAACCGATCCCAAACATTTCAGATGGCTTTCCATGTAATAAGATTGTCCTAATTAGTGAAGTGCTTTATACCCACAGAGTAGCATTGAATTACCAACCAAGTCTGAAGAACGAAGGATCAAAATTGAGCTGGAAAGAGAATTTTAGCTTTGTGCCCACGGGTCCTTTCTTACAGGGTTTAGGGTCCTTTCTTACAGGGTTTAGTTGCCACTGATAGGGGAAAATGGGGACAAAATTATAGGACTTTTTAAATGCCGCAAAGTGAAATGGACCATTCAAGAGTTTATCGTCTTCTTTTAACAAGCAGCTTGCCGGCAGGATTAAAAAATAATAGAGAACTTATCATCAATGTGTATCACTTATCATCATCAATGTGTATCACTTATCATCATCAATGTGTATCACTTATCATAAAGGTGTATCGTTTCCATTGTAGAATATATAGTAAATAATTCTAGCTGCTTATGGTGGGGCGTGCAAACAGATTGCGTGTTATAGTGTAGTCAAGGTGGCTTAAGAAATTAAAGATAGATAAAGAGAGAAAGCGAGAGAGAGAGAGAGAGAGAGAGAGAGAATGTGTGCGTGTATGTGTGCGTGAGAGAGACAGAGAGAGAAAGAGAGTAAGAAGAATAAAGCGACGAAGCAACACGATATTCTAAATGGGACCAAACATTTGATAGAAGGCTTAGAGACTTGCACAGCGTAGTTCTATAAAATGACAAATTGAATGAACAGTTTCTAAGAATGAGTTACATGAGAACGTGATGCTATCAGATAATGGCACTGAGCATGAGCCGCATCTCTAGGAGTGAGACATGATTTCATTAGGCACGATCACGCTGTCACTACAGGCACATGCAGATGTATATGTTTGGTTGGTATCACCCTCAGTTCTGTTGTTGAAAGTGTCAAGAGGTGATCGGAACTACTTTTTTCAGAAGCTGTGAAACATAAGGAAAGATGACTGAACGTCTTTACATTAAGTAAGGCAACATTCACCCCCTGAGATTAATGCGCGATATAAAAATAACTTATTCAGTTCTGGATTTAAAGTAGTTACAGTACCTTAAAATAAGTGAATCATCATCAATTTATGGCGAGTTTTACAGAAGAATAAAAATTTAATCGTGTTCATAAAATAGTATTGATGACGTGACAAAGACGGACAAGATGATTTTTAAAAAAACATAACCAAATGTATCCAGGTTTTTCGTGAGCTATTCATGAGCAACACATCATTATTTGTGCAACGCCCAACCCCTTTTTGCTACGCCTTTCTTTCTCGGGGGGGGGGGGGGATGTACTCGCAGCGATATTTAAATGAAACGATATTTTAAGGTAACTTTTTCAATTTCCAGTTGTATCAAAGAAATACTTTAAAAAAAAATAAAGAAATAGCTTTAAAAAAAAAAAGTAGCATTGAATTGATTGAAAAGTTCGTCACTATAAAATAGAAATCTCCGAGGAGAATGAATTGTTTTTAGAACCTTTGGTATCGCACAAACTTTTTTTTTTTTTTTAAAGATATATTTAACACCAAAAAGAAATCACCAGAAATTATAGTCCTGGAGTTTCAAGATTTAACGACCGCATCCTACCCCCTCACGTTATAAAGAAGATGTGTTCCATTTGTGTGACCAGGGCCCTAGAAATCAATAGCCCTGGAGGGGATACAGATAGGGAGCCGGTACCGTCTCAGATGTCTCAATGTTAGATTTCAATGGGATGTGGGTCACAACAAAAGAACTGGTATTTATGATCGCTTTAAATTATAGACTTTACTTTTAATGGAGGGAAAATTTCCCCCAGCTATCTAACGTGTGGCTATCCCTTGATTTGAAAAAAAAAAAACAACAAAAAAACAAAAATCACTAGAATTTTTTTTTTTTTTCGTAAACTAGGAATTTAGTTTTTCTGTAAACTAGAATTTAAATTTTTTGTTAACTAAAATGGAGGGTTTTTTTGTAAACTAAATGTAGATTTAAAAAAAATTAAAATAAAAAAAAACACTAAAATGTAGGTTTCTTGTAAACTAGAATTTAGGTTTCTGTAAATCAGAATTTAGGTTTCTGTAAACTAGAATGTAGGTTTCGGTAAATAGGTTCAAATTGAGGGCGGAAGAACCCTTAACAATAAGTCACCTGCTATTTTCTGGTCTGAACAATTGTTGTGCTATGGACAGATAAAGTACCAACAATTTTAAAAGGTGACATCATTTGGTAAAAACTTGTGTTCCAATCAGAAATGTCCAACAGGAGCTGATGTGAAACATTTCTTATCACTACGAAATCGTCTGACAGCCGTGTCCTGTCTGAACACACAGTTCAAGCCGATTACGTTGTTGTCCGGCAAAGCAATGAGATTTCATGGATGGTGTAGTTGATACCTCCATAGTCCGGCAAAGCAATAAGATCGCATTGATGCTGTAGTTGATACCTCCATAGTCCGGCAAAGCAATGAGATCGCATTGATGCTGTAGTTAATACCTCCATAGTCCGGCAAAGCAATGAGATCGCATTGATGCTGTAGTTGATACCTCCATAGTCCGGCAAAGCAATGAGATCGCATTGATGCTGTAGTTGATACCTCCATAGTCCGGCAAAGAAGCAATAAGATCGCATTGATGCTGTAGTTGATACCTCCATGAAATTAGAAAAACCTGCTATAAAATGGTACGCAAGTTAACACTAAATTCAGAACGTATAGCCTTCAAATACCATGGTTTTGCCACAATTAGGCCAACTGCCAAAAGGGATTGGGGAAGGGGAGGGGGGAGAACCCCCCCAGGAATTCTTCAGTCCGCTAGATTGTCACGTGACAGGCGATATCACATCGTGTGAATGACATTTCAGCTGGTGGCAAATTATTTGCCGGGTGGAGGGGGTGGACGGTGAGAAGAGCGGTGGCAATGGTTGAGCACGGAGGGACTGGCACGAACCACCAGGCGTCTCAGGTTGGTCTCATGTCGACTGGTGACAGCGGGGCGGGAAGAGTTGACAACGCGATGAACATGGCAGCCAGGCCAGAATAATGGCAGCAAGGCGGCAGGATTCTTTTATTATTTTTTTTGTTTGTTCATCCAGTTAGAAATTACTGGGAGTTAATTCATCCGTAGAGTAATACTGAATAAATAACACAGTCGGCACGCAAGGGATGGAAATAATGATGTGTCGACCTTTGACCCAGATAAACCAAATGTCAAAACATCAATATACAAACTGAAAGCCAGGTAAAATGGGATCTGATAGTGTTGTATATTATATAATGAAATCATTGGTTTCAACAGAAGAAAATGGATTGGTTTAAAATTACTTTAGGAAGAGAAATACGGGGTGTGGGAGGGGGGAGAGAGAGGGGGTGGAGAGAGATAGAGCGAATGAGAGAGAGAGAGTGGGAGAGAGAGAGCAAAATAGAAGATAGAGAGAGAGAGAGAAATGAAAGAAGAGAAAAAATACAGATGGTCTGAGAAGAGAAAAAATGAAAATTGAACACGGTTGATATATGTATACATTGTGTGATATAAAACTAAGACAAACTCGGGGTTAAGGCTTTGACATCTTGCAGTATGACGCATTGGTGTTGTGTGACGACACAACCTATATCAATTGAGACCACCAATACACACCATGACATGCACAATACAACATCCAAACACACACAGCTGTACACGCACACAACGCAGCATCCATACACACACTCGCTATACACGTACACAGTGCATCACACATGCACACACACGCATTACAGTGCAGTAATTATCATTGGACTTGAGTATTGGCAAAAGTCAGGCAGTGTGTGCCTCTTTCTGGACATATTCATTAATGACATACCACGTGACATGTTTGAACAATGCTTCCAGTGAGGATAAATAAATGGCATAACCACGCAGCAATCGATTTTCTCGTACAACACTGGCTGTTTGGACTAAGATATAGGTGTGGTGAGACTAAGATATAGGTGTGGTGAGACTAAGATAAGGGTGTTTTGAGACTTGAGACTAAGATAACGGTGAGTTGGGACTAAGATACGTGTGTTTTGGGACTAACTTACTGGTGAGTTGGGACTAAAAAATGGGTTTTTTGGGACTATGATGTGGATGTGTTTGGTCTGAAACGGGACTGTGTCGAGACTAAAATGTGACTGTTGCGTGACTAAACTTTGGCTGAGTTGAGAATGAGCAAATTTGGACTGAACCTTACTTTTTTTTTAACAGTTCAACTTCACCAATGAAAGAGATGTAAAGGAAGTTAAAACATTATTTGTGAAATACAAAAATTCTTTTGACGTAATGAAATCACGAGAGGTCTACAAATATTTAAAAAAAAAAAAAACAAATTAAAAAAATTTAAAATTAACAATTGACATATCTGGAAAAAAATTGTTAATTATTTAATCTTTTCACTTAGAATTTGAAAGTGAAACAGAGTTAAATAAACACTTTCCTATAACGGCTATTGAGCTGAATTGTGGATTATTGAAAACAAATCCTTGTCTCTGCCGGCTCAGCATTATTTTTATGTTTGCTCCTGCATTCAAGAAGGTCTCAACTATAACATGTTTTGGTGTAAGGGTTTAGAGAATCATTCATGTATTCATACATTATTTTTATGTTTGCTCCTGCATTCAAGAAGGTCTCAACTATAACATGTTTTGGTGTAAGGGTTTAGAGAATCATTCATGTATTCATACATTATTTTTATGTTTGCTCCTGCATTCAAGAAGGTCTCAACTATAACATGTTTTGGTGTAAGGGTTTAGAGAATCATTCATGTATTCATACATTATTTTTATGTTTGCTCCTGCATTCAAGAAGGTCTCAACTATAACATGTTTTGGTGTAAGGGTTTAGAGAATCATTCATGTATTCATACATTATTTTTATGTTTGCTCCTGCATTCAAGAATTCTCAACTATAACATGTTTTGGTGTAAGGGTTTAGAGAATCATTCATGTATTCATACCTTATTTTTATGTTTACTCCTGCATTCAAGAATTCTCAACTATAACATGTTCTGGTGTATAGGGGTTTAGAGAATCATTCATGTATTCATACATTATTTTTTGAAAGCTCACAATTTTTAAATGGTCAAATGTCTTTTCTTCCATGTTTAAAAAAAAAAAGGGAGGCTTCAAATAAAATACACGGATCAAATTATTTATATGTATAATACAATCAACAATATGCAACTTTTAAATATGTTTTTATACACACTTTTTTTGTTTTGCCATTCTCTTATTCATACTTTTCTTCTTCTCAAAAAAAAAAAAACAACAACAAAACACACACACACACAAACAACAACAAACAAACACAAAAATCCCAGCAAATTCAGACCCTTAGGTCTCCATCTTCTGAGCAAGCACATACACACTCATCAAAATGACCCTTAGATCTCTATCTTCTGAGCAAGCACATACACACTCATCAACATGTCCCTTAGATCTCCATCTTCTGGGCAAGCACATACACACTCATCAACATGTCCCTTAGATCTCCATCTTCTGAGCAAGCACATACACACTCATCAACATGTCCCTTTCGTACACCCATTCACACCCCGCCCCTCAGCTCGCCACGTCCGAGCTGTTGTGGTGGTTTATCATTTTAATCCTGTTTTCATCCGCTTCGTTCATGATGTAGACGCTGTTGGGCCCCCGCTTATTGTTTATCTCGTCGGGGACGGAGTAGTGGTCATCCTGCCTCAGCCGTTCCCGCCGCTTGTAATAGAAATGGAACACTGTCACGCTGATCAGAAGCGTTAAAAGAAACGTGCCGACGACGGCGCCGATGATGTCCACCACACCGAAGTAGCGGTCGATGTCTTTTTTGTGAGCGGCGGCCACAACCGGTTTCTCCTCGGACTTCATCTTGCTGCTCTCCGAGTTGATCCCGCCCCAGTCGTAGACCTCCGAGTCGTCCCCGGCGAAATCTTTGATGTAACTTTTCTTGGCCGGGGCGCTCGTGGTGTCGTCCCGTATGACGTTGTTGCTGATTTTGGGCGGCTTCGTGGGCTTCGGCGTGGGCGGCGGCCTAAGGTCGGGCCACACGACGTTGAGGGAGAAGGTGACGTTGCCGGCCGGGTTGCTGGCCACGCATTTGTACAGGTCTTTGTTTTCGAGCTTGACGTCCGTCATGAACATGACGCCCATGTTCTCGCGGCCGACGTTGTCGGGTCGGGGGTAGTAGGTTTCGGTGGTGCCGTCGGGTCGGATCCAGTAGAGGGTGGGGGCCGGGTCGCCGTGGGCCTGGCAGGTGAACTTCCCCATTTTGGTGTCGAAGACGGCGTCCACGTTCTGAAAGGTGGGGAGCTCGCACCTGAAATCGTCGTCCGTTAGATCGTCGAAGTTTTTGTTTTTAACGAGCCGCGGACTGCCGCACTGAGGCTGCTCCGCCCCAGCAAACAGGGAGTTTTTGGAGCTTTTGTAAAAGGCGAAGAGCCACTTGATTTCACAGTTGCAGTGAAACGAATTGCCGCCCAGCCGAATGTGGGCGAGCTTTCTGAAGAAGTAGAGCCACTTTTCGCTGAAGGCCTCGAAATTATTTCCGTGCAGCCACAGCGTTTTGAGGGAGCCGTTCAGAGGCGTCATCAAATCAACGGGGAGCCGCCTCTGGCCGCAGTTGTGCATGTACAGCCCTTGGGTTGTCATGCCCGCGAAGGCCCCGATGGCGAGCTGTATTTCCGGGTTGTCGTTGATGAACAGATGTTTCAAGTTAAGGCCCCTGAACGTGTAGTCCGCGACGAAGCGAATGTTGTTTTTGCTCACGTCCAGCCAGGTGAGCTGGGTGAGGTCAGCGAACGTGTCCACGGCGATGGTCTCTATGCCACAATCACTCAAATACAAATTCTGAAGCTTGTACAGATCCGTGAAATTTCTCCGCGTCAGCGCCGTGTTTTTGAATTTATTCTCATTGAGATTCAACTCCAGCGTTTCCAAGGGAATCCCGTCGGGGATTTTGAGGAAATTTTTGTTGGCGCACTGGACATTTTTACTGTGCGGGGCACAGAAGCAATCCTTAGGGCATGTGAAAGTCGTGTGGACCTGGGTACTGAAGATGACCACAAGAAATATGACACTCACCCCTTTTCCCCACGCACAGACTCCTACACCACATTTCATGACTTTGGTTTTCCTGGTACCATCACTTGACACAGAGACAAATCCAAGATGTCGAATCCATCAGCACCATAAAATATAAAATCCAAGAGAAAGAATTTTGCATTGGAATAAATAATCCGCACAGAAATCCACATCAATCCGTACAACGAATGCAAAACTCCACAACTTTCCGAGGGGAGAAAAAATGTAAACACAGGTTTCCTAATGTTATACCACAACCGATTCCCGCTACATCGTTACTTCTCCTCTCCCTCGAACACTTTTACACTGGTCTTCTGTAAGCCTGGCGGAAATCGGGCCCAGCAGCATTATAAAAGGGAGGGCTTTTTTTTCCCCCGCCATCGCGACCCTTCGCCGCTCTCACAGTACTGTATGGATGGTTGGTCGTGGTGCTGCCCCCCTCTCACAACGGCGCTACAACGTCGATTGACGGTTCGTTCGGCTGAGTCGTCGCGTGGCCTCGGATGAACCGACCCGATGTACATTCCAAGGCCTCGGGTCATGCCTTGAACTGGGGATTGAAAGATCATTTCTATAACCACAAGGCTTAAGTTTATTATGCTGTCATTATTGGAAACAGATTGAACACACACAAGAAGAAAAAAGTGGTGGGGTGGGCAGCTTTGAAGTTTGCTTCCATGCATAATAAAAAAAATCACGACTTTATTTGAACTTTGAGAACAGACATAAAAAGATATAGGGCCTATATCTCTTAGGGACCAACCTGCAAGCCATTGCTGGTTGTATCGATCAGACAGGGAAATCGCTCTCATTGTAGTAGGACAATTCGGGGACACAACGATAGGACCCCTGGGTATAGATTCATCTCCTGCGCCCTTCTTTTCTCTGAAATTAGTACACGCGAGCGATATTTCAACAACCCATGTAGGGATTTAAAACATGTGCTATTCTTAGTGGGGAGATTAGTGGTCTCACATCGTAGTGTTTTAACCTGTGATACGTATTAGTGGTCATAGTAGTGGTAGTGTATGAGTCTAGCAAGGAGACATGATCAATAACTATAGTGAGTCATGACCTAACTCGCCACCTCTCAGCGGGGTACAGTACCAGCCAGTGGCAGCTGTCGAGCAAAGTCTTGTGAACTCACACACGGCACGCATAGTTCAATTGTACGTAAAAACAACAAAGAACCCACTGGCGTGTTGCATTGGGAATAGTTTGGAGAACGTTATCAAGGAAAACGTATTTAGTTACTCCCACAGAAAGACCACCGTAGTTGAAAAATTGAATAGGAAGACATGAAGAGGCATTAATTTTATCACTCCTGGTTGGGTTGATTTTTATTCTATCGTCCAGGGCACTTTCAACGTGCTGTAAAACTTAAGATAAATAGGTCAAAATAATTATATAAATTCAAATAGTAGTTTTCTTGTTCAGACCATCATAAGACATCTCAATTCCAGTGCTACCAGCACAACAACATCTAGTGCTACCCGCACATGCCCAGCAACATCCAATGCTACCTGCTCATGACCCGCAACATACAGTGATACCTGTACATGACCAGCAAGATACAGTGCTACCTGCTCATGACCCGAAACATACAGTGCTACCTGCTCATGACCCGCAACATACAGTGCTACCTGTACATGACCAGAAAAATACAGTGCTACCTGCACACGCCTTGCAACATCCAGTGCTACCTGCTCATGACCAGCAACATCCAGTGCTACCTGCTCATGACCCGCAACATACAGTGCTACATGTACATGACCAGCAACATACAGGGCTACCTGCACACGCCCCGCAACATGCAGTGCTACCTGCTCATGACCAGCAAAATACAGTGCTACCTGCAAATGGCCAGCAACATCTAGTGCTAACTTCACATCACAAACAAAACACAGCGCTACACATTCTTGACACAGGGATCGACAAACCTACGGCACGCGGGCCAAAGTTGGCACGCCCAACAGCTTTCAATAGGACGCGGGAGATCAGAATACGAGAATAAAAAAAAGACATAAATTGAGTCTTTTATGGTTGAATTACAGGTTGTTGGCACGCTGAACGAAGTATAAATCCTAATTGGACACAATATTTGAATATTACCAAAAAATTTTCCGAGCCCTGGTGTTAAACATGTTGACATCCGATATATGACATATTTTTTCTTCTATTTAACCAGATGACAAATGTACGATCTTTGCTGAACCCTATCTCGTGGGTCTGGGCGTCATTTCTATAGCTAAAGTTCTTTTGTTGTGGTTTTCTCAGTGGATTCAGCACAACAAGGGCGGCGATATCCACAATGTGGTCTAGTAAGGTCACATTGGTGAACAAAGCAGGGTGGCAGAGGCTTGTGAGGACGAACGTTTTAAAGGGGCACTTCAGGACTAATGTCCTGGCCGCACGGTAAGTGGGGAAGTTACCAGGGCATCACTTTTGTATGAAGGGTGTTGATAGTGCTTTAGCTAGGGTAGGATGGATGGTTGGTGGTGGTTTAGCTAGGGTAGGACGGATTGTTGAAAATGGTCTAGCTACGGGGGGATAAATTGTTAATGGTCTAGCTAGGGTGGGATGGATTGTTGATAGTGGTCTAGCTAGAGTGCGATGGCTTGTTGATAGTGGTCCAGCTGGGGTTAGATTGATTGTTGATAATGGTCTAGCTAGGATGGGAGGGATTGCTGATGGTGGTCTAGCTAGGATATATGTAATTGATTGTAAATGGTGGCCTAACTAGGATGTATGTAATTGATTGTTGATTGTGCTCTGGTTGGGAGGTATGTAATTGACTGTTGATTGTGCTCTGGCTAGGATGTATGTAATTGATTGTTAATTGTGCTCTGACTAGCATATATGTAATTGATTGTTGATTTTGCTCTGGCTAGGATGTATGTAATTGATTGTTAATGGTGGCCTAACTAGGATGTATGTAATTGATTGTTGATTGTGCTCTGGTTGGGAGGTATGTAATTGATTGTTTATTGTGCTCTAACTAGGATGTATGTAATTGATTGTTGATTGCGCTCTGACTAGGATGTATGTAATTGATTGTTAATTGTGCTCTGGCTAGGATGTATGTAATTGATTGTTAATTGTGCTCTGACTAGGATGTATGTAATTGATTGTTGATTGTGCTCTGACTAGGATGTATGTAATTGATTGTTAATTGTGCTCTGGCTAGGATGTATGTAATTAATTGTTAATTGTGCTCTGACTAGGATGTATGTAATTGATTGTTGATTGTGCTCTGAATAGGATGTATGTAATTGATTGTTAATTGTGCTCTGGCTAGGATGTATGTAATTGATTGTCTATTGTGCTCTGACTAGGATGTATGTAATTGATTGTTAATTGTGCTCTGGCTAGGATGTATGTAATTGATTGTTAATTGTGCTCTGACTAGGATGTATGTAATTGATTGTTGATTGTGCTCTGGCTAGGATGTATGTACTTGATCGTTGATTGTGCTCTGGCTAGGATGTATGTAATTGATTGTTAATTGTGCTCTGGCTAGGATGTATTTAATTGATTGTTGATTGTGCTCTGGCTAGGATATATGTAATTGATTGTTGATTGTGCTCTGACTAGGATGTATGCAATTGATTGTTGATTGTGCTCTGGCTAGGATATATGTAATTGATTGTTGATTGTTCTCTGACTAGGATGCATGCAATTGATTGTTAGGTTGATTGTGCTCTGGCTAGGATGTATGTAATTGATTGTTGATTTTGCTCTGGCTAGGATGTATGTAATTGATTGTTAATTGTGCTCTGAATAGCATATATGTAATTGATTGTCTATTGTGCTCTGACTAGGATCTATGTAATTGATTGTTAATTGTGCTCTGGCTAGGATGTATGTAATTAATTGCTAATTGTGCTCTGACTAGGATGTATGTAATTGATTGTTGATTGTGCTCTGGTTGGGAGGTATGTAATTGACTGTTGATTGTGCTCTGGCTAGGATGTATGTAATTGATTGTTAATTGTGCTCTGACTAGCATATATGTAATTGATTGTTGATTTTGCTCTGGCTAGGATGTATGTAATTGATTGTTAATTGTGCTCTGGCTAGGATGTATGTAATTAATTGTTAATTGTGCTCTGACTAGGATGTATGTAATTGATTGTTAATTGTGCTCTGGCTAGGATGTATGTAATTAATTGTTAATTGTGCTCTGACTAGGATGTATGTAATTGATTGTTGATTGTGCTCTGAATATGATGTATGTAATTGATTGTTAATTGTGCTCTGGCTAGGATGTATGTAATTGATTGTCTATTGTGCTCTGACTAGGATGTATGTAATTGATTGTTAATTGTGCTCTGGCTAGGATGTATGTAATTGATTGTTGATTTTGCTCTGACTAGGATGTATGTAATTGATTGTTGATTGTGCTCTGGCTAGGATGTATGTACTTGATCATTGATTGTGCTCTGGCTAGGATGTATGTAATTGATTGTTGATTGTGCTCTGACTAGGATGTATGCAATTGATTGTTGATTGTGCTCTGGCTAGGATATATGTAATTGATTGTTGATTGTTCTCTGACTAGGATGCATGCAATTGATTGTTATATGTAATTGATTGTTGATTGTGCTCTGACTAGGATGTATGCAATTGATTGTTGATTGTGCTCTGGCTAGGATATATGTAATTGATTGTTGATTGTTCTCTGACTAGGATGCATGCAATTGATTGTTCATTGTGCTCTGGCTATGATATATGTAATTGATTTTTTTTTACTTGTGCTCTGGCTAGGATGTATGCAATTGATTGTTGATTGTGCTCTGGCTATGATATATGTAATTGATTGTTGATTGTGCTCTGACTAGGATGTATGTAATTGATTGTTGATAGTGCCCTGACTAGGATGTATTTAATTGATTGTTGATTGTGCTCTGACTAGGATGTATGTAATTGATTGTTAATTGTGCTCTGACTAGGATGTATGTAATTTATGGTTGATTGTGCTCTGGCTAGGATGTATGTAATTGATTGTTGATTTTGCTCTGGCTAGGATGTATGTAATTGATTGTTAATTGTGCTCTGAATAGCATATATGTAATTGATTGTCTATTGTGCTCTGGTTGGGAGGTATGTAATTGACTGTTGATTGTGCTCTGGCTAGGATGTATGTAATTGATTGTTAATTGTGCTCTGACTAGGATGTATGCAATTGATTGTTGATTGTGCTCTGGCTAGGATATATGTAATTGATTGTTGATTGTTCTCTGACTAGGATGCATGCAATTGATTGTTCATTGTGCTCTGGCTATGATATATGTAATTGATTTTTTTTTACTTGTGCTCTGGCTAGGATGTATGCAATTGATTGTTGATTGTGCTCTGGCTATGATATATGTAATTGATTGTTGATTGTGCTCTGACTAGGATGTATGTAATTGATTGTTGATAGTGCCCTGACTAGGATGTATTTAATTGATTGTTGATTGTGCTCTGACTAGGATGTATGTAATTGATTGTTGATTTTGCTCTGGCTAGGATGTATGTAATTATTGTTGATTGTGCTCTGACTAGGATGTATGTAATTGATTGTTGATTTTGCTCTGGCTAGGATGTATGTAATTGATTGTTGATTTTGCTCTGACTAGGATGTATGCAATTGATTGTTGATTTTGCTCTGGCTAGGATGTATGTAATTGATTGTTGATTGTGCTCTGGCTAGGATGTATGTAATTGATTGTTGATTGTGCTCTGGCTAGGATGTATGTAATTGATTGTTGATTGTGCTCTGACTAGGATGTATGTAATTGATTGTTGGTTGTGCCCTGACTAGGATGTATGTAATTGATTGTTGATTGTGCTCTGTCTAGGATGTATGTAATTGATTGTTGATTGTGCTCTGACTAGGATGTATTTAATTGATTGTTGATTGTGCTCTGACTAGGATGAATGTAATTGATTGTTGATTGTGCTCTGACTAGGATGTATGTAATTGATCGTTGATTGTGCTCTGACTAGGATGTATGTAATTGATTGTTGATTTTGCTCTGACTAGGATGTATGTAATTGATTGTTGATTGTGCTCTGACTAGGATGTATGTAATTGATTGTTGATTTTGCTCTGAACGGCCTCCCTCTTCGTTAAAACGGATTATATAAAATATAACAGATATATATATATATTAAAAATATATAATAAAAATATGTGATACACATTTTTATAATAGAAGTATGTGATAGAAATATATAATGGAAATATATTATAGAAATATATTATAGAAATATATGTGTATAATAGAAATATGTAATAGAATTATATAATAGAAATATATCATAGAAATATATAATAGAAATACATAATAGAAATATATAATATAATATATATAATTATGAGCTAGGTTCAAATAACGCCAAAAAGGAGAAATTTTTAAGTACGTTCGGAGTCCTAAAAACGATCATAGTTATTTTCTATTATTTTACGGAAATGGAATAAATTTAAATGTGCAAAAAAAAAGTTTAAATCCGCTTTTATTTTAGTAAAAGTTTATATATTATAATTATAAATTAGACATACATTTAAAGTATCAACTAAGGAACTATTTTAAGCATTTTATATGTGTTTGAAAGTTATGAAAACATAAAAAAGTAATAAAATCATGATCAAAAAATTACATCGTAATCACATTTATCGGGAAAACCCAAGCATCAGTCATTTTTAGTGCGTCTTTTAGTGCGTTGTTAATATTGCGAAATAAAATTCAAATTAATTTGTTCTCAATAATCACGCCAATGACGTAATAGTGTGAATAGCCTATTTTGCCCAAACTCTTAGATTTCTTTAAATTTAATGACCGTGCTTGACATAACTGATGATGTATTTTCCCTTTTAAAAGTAAACATAATAAATATAATTGATTGCTTTTTGAATTGTTAATAAAACACGCACACATTTTAGCTTTAAATATTTTAACATTTAAAAAGTTTTGCCTTTTTTATTCCAAAAATATACTTTTATTAAAATTATAACGTAATAAATTCTAACCTTTAAATATAATTCTAATAAGAAAATGCAGTTTAAGCCAATCAGTGCAGCGCACTTCCATAGCCAAATAGCATTCACTAATCCACTTATAACTCATGCAAATAAGAACGAACCATATGAAGTACAAAATATGTTAGTATGGGTATGGAAAGGACTACAATCCGGTGAATGATTTTCTAAATTTATTTAAATCTGGGTGAGGAAGGGTTGTTCACTTTGCCCCAGGCAGCACAAGATACGTCTCAAAATAAAGGAATGAATTGGATAAATAATTAACTCTCTTTGGTATATACATATCGGAGGTAGGATATAAGATGTGTACATTTTTATGAGGATGAAAATATATTTAAATCCTATGATATTACATTTGTGAAAAAGGTATGCCACTTTCTCTTTTTACAAATATTTCTATGTTCATTTTGCTCAAGGCTGCCCAAGATACGTTTTAAAATAAAGGAATGACTTTGATTACTAAATAACCTCATTGGGTACATACATATCGGAGGTAGGTAATGAGATGTGAATATTTTCACGTGCATGACAGTATAGTTAACTCCTTTCTTATTACATTTGCGAAAAAAGAGATGCCACATTATCTTTTTACAAATATTTATTAATATGTATATGGTCATTTTGCTCAAGGCAGCACAAGATGCGTCTCAAAATAAAGGAATGAATTTGATTAATAATTAATCTTCTTGGGTACATACATATCGGAGGTAGGTAATGAGATGTGAATATTTTCACGTGCATGACAGTATAGTTAACTCCTTTCTTATTACATTTGCGAAAAAAGAGATGCCACATTATCTTTTTACAAATATTTATTAATATGTATATGGTCATTTTGCTCAAGGCAGCACAAGATGCGTCTCAAAATAAAGGAATGAATTTGATAAATAATTAACCTTCTTGGGTAAATACATGTCGGAGGTAGGAAATAAGATGTCTACATGTTTACGTGGATGACAATATAGTTAGCTCCTATGGGATTTCATTTATGAAAAAAAAGATGTTACATTCTCTTTTTACAAATATGGGTAATTGCATTTTGCCCATTGCAATAAAAGATACGCTTCATAATAAGGGAATTAATTTTATCAATAATTAACCTCCTTGGATACATTCATATCATTGGTAGGAAAAAAGATGTGTACGTTTTTACGTGGATGACAAAATATTTAAATCCTATGGTATTACATTTGTGAAATAAAATGATTTTTAATTCTCTTTTTACAAATAAACTTATGTTTACCAATTAAGAAAATCAACGGCGTTAAATTTATATAAGCATACCCATAAATATCAAAACCCAATCATTTTATACACTTGAAAAAGTAATTTTGAAAAATAGAGATGGGTTAATATTTACTTTAAAAAAATGAAAATATAATTTTGATTTTACTTTGCAAAAAGTAAAGAGGTGTGTATTTTTATGAGATGAAGATTTAATTTTTTTTAAAGATACTCAAGTCTGTTTTAGGCGTGAAAAATGGTTGCGAGATTCTTCTTTAGATAAAATAATTCTTTGTTTTAATGAGTCTCTGATAATATATATATATTTTTTTTAAAGGCATTAATATGTTTAAATTTTTTATGAAGATATCAATATATATCGAATGCATGTCATATAAAATATACTTATATCATATGTATAGTTTTTGATGTAAATTTAAGATTAGTTTTTTAAAACAATTTTTGAGAAAAAAAGTTGTAATTCAAGGGCACGAAAAGGGGTAAATCTAAAATATTTCTCTAAGGTAGTAATTGTCCATCAATTAACTCCTTTAGTGACAAAATTGATATAAGTAGTGATAAGTTAGACTGGGTATTTTAAGGTCATGTTTAAAAGGGAAACATATAGTTTAGGACTGTGAAAGGGAGTAAGGTAGGCTTATATTATATAGCAGATAAATACTTCTCAAAACTTAATGATGTTAGAAATGTAAATAATTTTTTGCAATAGCACTTAGAAATTTACACAAAGGACCTATCATTATTATCCCGATAATATCGGGTCATTTATTCTAGTTATATAATACAAATATAGAATAGAAATTATTTTCATTGTTCAGACATTGCCCTTAATAGCTTGAAATGTCAATGGGAACACAGCCCTTACAAGCTTGACATGTCAATGGAAACAGCCCTTATAAGCTTGATATGTCAATGGGAACACAGTAATTAAGAGCTTGACAAGTATTTTGAGTTTAGCGAACAAATTAATTAATAACTTGCGTCATGAAGCTATAAATAGATTATAGCGTCATTAAAATAATTCATGGGAAAATATGAGTGTCCCAGAGGAGACACGACCTTAGCGAAAAGCCTGACAGGAAGCTGTCCATTAAACACATCATGATATCTGCAGCACCAAGCATTATCTTTAATTCAGCATGATATCATCAGCTCTGGACACATCAGGATGTCTGCAGTGCTTTACCCAGCATTATGTCAGGATTATATCATCAATTTCGTACACATCATGATATTAGCAGCGGTGTACACAGCATGATGCCAGCAGTTTCATAACCAAGCATAATTTCAGCACCGTTGTACCCAGCAAGATGTGTGCGGTGCTTTACACATCACGATGTTAAATGTGGAGTGAGGGTTTGGGGGGTGGAATTGTGATATAATATCTAGGGAGAAAGCAACATAAATCACGTATCTGAGCTTTTATTTTATCTATAGGATTTTTTTTCCCCGCTTTCCAGATGTAGGTCAACGGCGTCCTATCACAAGCCATCTTTCCACTGATTCCAAGGCACATAGCTCTAAATGAAAATGTTCTTTGCACGAAATCGTTATAGAAATATGTATTCAAGAACCGGTTGTAAAGTTGTTTGGGAAATGTCCAATTCACTAACCCCCCCCCCCCCCACCTTGGCCTTTGCCCTTTCCAACAACCGTTTTTAGTTCAGTCACAGATTGTTACCTCTCTTCGTTCACAACGCAATTAAAAAAAAAAAATCTCTTTTACATGTTTGGATAGCGCTGTAAGGTAAATGCACTGGGAAAATAGTTTGTTCAATCTGTGCACATTGGTGAAAAGGATATGACATTTGCGTAGCGTAGTTCACTTTACTAAAGGAAAAAAAAACAAGCTTCAATAAATGATAAAGACTGAAACATGAAACTGAACAGTTTACCAGGTACATGAGATCCAGGAGAGAAAGTGTTCAGTTGGGATCTCTTTCATTGGTTGTATATAACTTTGTGATTCTCGGACATTTTACACCGGGTCTCCCAACTTATTTATTAGCTCAAAGATCGGGATAAATATTCTGACTGTTATGCAGGTTTCAGTATCGAATCAAAGAGTACATGGATTATAAGAAAGTGATACGTTTAGCCTTGTGGTGAAAATTGAACTTTCACACCTAAAAATTGAACTTTCACACCTATATGTCCTCCCATAGGTGTCCAGGGTCGGCCCTGCGGTTGCTGGCGCCCCGGGCAAGCTTAACTTTGGCACCCTTTTTAAAATATAATCATACAAATTTGTGCAAGGCAAGATCTGGGGGAATAGGTAATGAGTTTATTACCTACATTGTTTAAAAAAAAGAAAGAAACAATGAACAATAAAATTGTTTGATTTAACTTGTATTTGACAATATGAACAATTAGCCTACCGCTGACTTGTTTACCCTTACCCTTTGGCTCAGCAAATCTTTTTATTGCACTTTCTATTTTTCTTCCACGGCGCCTACATGCAATGATTTCTCCTATTTTGGAAGATCATTGACGGCGCCCTAAGTACTTGGCGCCCCGGGCAAATGCCCCAGTTGCTGGTACCTTGAGCCGACTCTGTATTTGTCCACTGAGTTCCAACACAGCTGATGTGTCTGATCATTGTTATGTGTTATACGCATAGTTTTGTGTTGCAATTCATATGAAAGTTCAATGTAACGCTAAATTAAATGTATAGGTAATTAAGATCAGTTAAGGGCTACGTTGAACTTTGATTATTAAAATTCACGGGACTGGGAGAAGTCGGATAAGGCGTAGGACCGTTGTACTAAAACCGGATGCAGTTTTTTTTTTACACTGGGTCCGGTTATTTTGAGAAAATACCCGGTGGGTCAAAGCGTTAAAAAAAAAAAAGAGTTAAATTGTCATTTTTTTTTCTAATATATGACAGCATTTGAAAAATAAGCCTTCAGACAATCCTATATCCTACACGGATGCAGTTTTTTTTTTTACACTGGGTCCGGTTATTTTGAGAAAATACCCGGTGGGTCAAAGCGTTAAAAAAAAAAAAAGAGTTAAATTGTCATTTTTTTTTCTAATATATGCCAGCATTTGAAAAATAGGCCTTCAGACAATCCTATATCCTACTGACTGGCATTTAAACAATAGGCCTAAAGACAGTTCTACACCCTACCTGCAGGACTTTAAACAATAGGCCTCTACACAATCCAACACCACCTGCCGGTCTTTAAACAACAGTCTTAGAGACAGACCTACACCCTTCTTGTCAGCGTTCAAACAATAGGCCCTCAGAAGTCCTATACAGAAGTCCTACAGACAGGCCTACACCATACCAGGGGCTCTTTTCTAATAATATAATAGTCACATCCCCCTAAATAAAAACAACAACAACCTTTTTACTTGAGTTCAACCGTCACGCATGACGCTCGCTGGGGGACAGATTTGTAAAAACTCAGGAATATTAATGTAAACATGCAGTGTAAAAGGAGGCTGGGGGGTTGGTGGCTGTTGTGAAAATAAAGGCAGGACGTACCTGAAGCAAATATATTATATAAGAGATGCTGGTTGTATCTAATATTTATGAGACCCAAATAATTTGCGTAAATATAACAACATATGTTAAACTTTAATTATGCTTAGACAAAATACAATTCATCAGTGCAACAAAAAAAAAAAACCATTAATAAAATATATTGAAAATCAAAAGTACATAATATATGTTAACGTCACCTATACCCAGAGGCGTAGCGAGGGTGTTTGGCGCCCGGGGACAAGATTCGCGCCCGGGGACAAGATCCATTTTAAAGTGCCCCTTTTGCTTTTTTTCAACTCTCAAGCCCATTATTTTCTTCAATAAAATAACAACAAAGCACATTTTGGCGCCCCTAACTAGCTGGCGCCCGGGGACATCTGTCCCCCCTCCCCCCTTCCTCGCTGCGCCTCTGCCTATACCTAAAAATGAAAGAAACGAATATGAATTGACGAAGGTATCGAACAAGCGTAAAGATCAGACGAAAGAAAGCTGACATGGTGTCAACGTGTTAAATCTTTATAGTGTCTTCCAAGTTTATAGACAGCATACACTTTACCAGTAACTGCAATTTCTAATATTCCAGGACGGTCGGCACTGAGTAAATTTTAAGAACTGGTACAAAAGGCTTGATTTTATTTAATGGTGTGCGGGTGTTCTCTAAACCGGTCTCCAAAGCGAAGAACTGTCTCCCCTCCTCATGGGTTTCGACACTTTTTACACAGGATGCCAAGGTGTAAATCACGTTGCGACGTCTGCAAGTATTTTTTTCTGAGTATTTCCAGGAGTAGATTGATCTTATAAACTTCAATCATACAAGGACATGTGCTACAGCAGTTACGGTGGCAACTTCTGGTTGCTTGTCAGGTGCCTGCAGGTACGTTAATAGCGGGGCGTTGACTTCTAACAAGCATGTCCCTAAGGCGCTTGTCCCCTCCAACCAAAAAAAAAAAAGAGGAGTTCTTTTGAAAATCTAACAGGGACTGCGATAAGGATGGATAGGTATTGTTAAGCGCCAGATAACGAGCCTTAAGACTATGGGGATGAACAGTTGCAAGGGATTTAGACCTGTCGCCACTATCAGAAGATTGGATCCATTGGATTTAAAAAAAAAAAAAATTTGTTAGGAGTCGATTTTAGCTCTCACACGAGTTTATTTTAGAAGTATTTCTGACTCCACTAATTCCTGAATCCACGTCTAAAGCCCACCGCCCAGTGCGTTGCTCTAATAGTCGTTACCGTCATCGTCTTGTGTCGACCGCCTTCACCGGGGGGGGGGGTGTGTATTGATCTGTGTTCTGTTGTGACGTTGCCGGCTGTTCCTGCCATCTCCGATAAGACATCAAATATTTGTCTTCTCGTTGCAGTTAATAAAGGCATGTGGACACAACACTGCACGGCTCCGTGCTGTGGACGGGGGTTGGGGTGGGAGGTTGGGGAACGATTTGGGGGGGGGGTGCAATAAAAGAAGCCGCTACATTCAGACGTGAGGAGGCGGAGAGGGGGGTGGGGTGAAGACATCGGGTAACCCAACAACGGGGTGTCGGTGGACAATTTGCACTGATCACAACCTTGGGGAACGGGAACACGGACAGAAATGACAGTGCGGTGGGGGTAGGTGGTATAAGTTAGGATATGGATGGCAGAGAGAGGAAGTGGGATATTATTGAAAGAGGGAGTCAATAAGTTAGGATATGAATGAAAGAGGGAGTCAGTAAGAATGGTAGCCACAACAGACTTTCCAACCGGAAACCGGGAATTCATGTCGATTAGGAAAAGTCGACCACCGACCACATCGGCGTGTGCCGGGAAACAGAACTACTGGGCACGCCTCGCGTGGGCAGACAAAGGATGTGCTCGGGACCTGCCGTACATAAAACAGCTCCCACAGGGCTGCCAGTTGTGATGCTTCACAGCCGGAAAATTAGGCAGAGCCAGGGTAGGGATCATGATTACAAGTTGCCGGTGACGGGTATGAGGCCAGAGGCGAGGGTGGTAACCTCTGGCTGAGCATTCAAACAATGCAGCCCTGAGAAAGCTGTCCCTATGCAACCGTTTCGTCCCAGCTACAGCGCGAGCTAGTTGCGTTGTGGAAACCCACTGTGGAATCCCTCTTATAGGGCGTCCGACGCTTTCCCGGGATGGGTGGGGGAAGATATTAGGACGTAAATTTTACATCCCAACTCCATAAGAAAGTCGACCGTGTGCATTATTTAAACGCATGGTGTCGGACCGACCGGGTGCCTACTGGTTGGGGCGGCCCCCAGACGGGGCCCTGGTCGAGCACCCGGGTGCCCGGGTGGGGACTTGGGTGAGGGGCCCGGGTGGGGGCCGTCCTGACGAGTGGGCATCCCCACGTGCCGCTCCGCGGCCCGATGTGTCGGGCCGGGGAGGGGGGATTGGCGGGGGGGGGGGCATAAAGAGGGCAAACTCGCCCCGCTGACGCCATTTCTTGATGCAATAATTTAGTAAGAATGGTAGAGATGTTCCTAAGGATATGAATGGCAGAGATGTGACTTATGATATGAATGACAGAGATGACTTAGGATATGAAATGAATGACATAAGGAGGCAATAATGTATAGGAAATGAGTCTGCACCGATAAACGATGAGATGGTTGAAATCTACAAGACGATATTTCACAATTAGTTATTCATCCACATGTAATATTATTTTCAATTTAAGCAATTCGTCTCAGGGTTAGATTAAACTCTGTCACAATAGTAACATATAATCTTGGTCGACCTTCTGATGTCATTGCCGTTATCTTGCGTACAAGGTTGTTTCCAAAAAAAAAAAAAAAAAAAAAAAAAAAAAAAATAAAAAAATAAAAAAAAAAAATAAAAAAAAAAAAAAAAAA
>CAXITT010000011.1:561594-586270 GCA_964033795.1 Lymnaea stagnalis
TATATATATATATATATATTTAAATAAATATATTTATATAAGTTTCATAACTAATAAAAAAGGATAACGAAATAGGGCATTGAAATCAATCTGTCTGAATGGTCTATAAAACACAAGTGGAACTTTCATTTTTTAAAAGTGACAGACATAAGGCTAAGTGAAAGAGAGACCGGATATGGAAATCAGAATGGAAACGCAAATAAAGTCAAGAGTGACGCTTGTATTTATTTAGATAAAAGTTTTTGAATTTGATGCCACTGTGTAAACTGAGGGCATATCTGGTGGCGACCTGGTAATATCATACGGGCATCCAGTACACACCGGAACAAACAGTGTCTCCCAGCTTCAATAAGTCTGGCTGTGATCAATAATTATTCTGTTTTTAATTATGGCATCCACTTTGTGGCCACTTGGGGGTTGCTGTATCTGACATCTAGGATGGGGCAGAGATGTTGGGTGATGACATTGCGTTGGTGATAGCGGTGGCAGTGTGTTGGTGATGGCAGTGTGTTGCTGATGGCAGTGTGTTGGTGATGGTGGTGGCAGTGTGTTGGTGATGACAGTGCGTTGGTGGCAGCCATGGCAGTGTGTTGGTGATAGCGGTGGCAGTATGTTGGTGATGGCAGTGCGTTGGTGATGGCGGTGACAGTGTGTTGGTGATGGCTGATGGCAGTGCGTTGGGGATGGCGGTGGTAGTGTGTTGGTGATGGCGGTGGCAGTGTGTTGGTGATGGCAGTGGCAGTGTGTTGTTGATGGCAGTGTGTTGCTGATAGCAGAGTGTAGGTGATGGTGGTGGCTATGTTTTGGTGATGGCAGTGGCAGTGTGTTGTTGATGGCAGTGTGTTGCTGATGGCAGTGTGTTGGTGGTGGTTGTGGCAGTGTGTTGGTGATGGCTGTGGCAGTGTGTTGGTGATGGCAGTGGCAGTGTGTTGTTGATGGCAGTGTGTTGCTGATAGCAGAGTGTAGGTGATGGTGGTGGCTGTGTTTTGGTGATGGCAGTGGCAGTGTGTTGTTGATGGCAGTGTGTTGCTGATGGCAGTGTGTTGGTGATGGTTGTGGCAGTGTGTTGGTGATGGCTGTGGCAGTGTGTTGGTGATGGTGGTGGCAGTGTGTTGGTGATGGCGGTGGCAGTGTGTTGTTGATGGCACTTGTGTTGCCGATAGCAGAGTGTAGGTGATGGTGGTGTTAGTGTTTATGTGATTGCAGTGGCAGTGTGTTGTTGATGGCAGTGTGTTGGTGATGGTGATTGCAGTGTGTTGGAAATGACAGTGCGTTGGTGGCAGCCATGGCAGTGTGGTGGTGATAGCGGTGGCAGTGTGTTTGTGATGGCAGTGCGTTGGTGATGGCGGTGGCAGTGTGTCCTTATTGCGGTGGAAGTGCCTTGTGATGGCAGTGCGTTGGTGATGGCTGTGGCAGAGTGTTGGTGATGGTGGTGGCAGTGTGTTCTTGATTGTGGTGGCAGTGTGTTCGTGATGGCGATGTCAGTGTGTTCTTGATGGCGATGGCAGTGTGTTCTTGATGGCGGTGGCAGTGTGTTGGTGATTGTGGTAGCAGTGTGTTGGTGATAGTGGTGGCAGTGTGTTGGTGATAGTTTTGGCAGTGTGGTGGTGATAGTGTTGGAAGTGTGTTGGGTATAGCGGTGGCAATGTGTAGGTGATGGCAGTGGCAGTGTGTTGGTGATAGCGGTGGCAGTGTGTTGTTAATGGTAGTGTGTTGCTGATTGCAGTGTGTTGGCGATGGTGTCGGCAGGTTGTTTTTGGCAGTGTGTTGGCGATGGTGGTGGCAGTGTGTTGGTGATGGCGGTGTGTTGCTGATGGCAATGTGTTGGCGATGGTGATGGCAGTGTGTGGGTGATGGCAGTGCGTTGGTGATGGCGGT
This sequence comes from Lymnaea stagnalis, assembly GCA_964033795.1. Lineage (NCBI taxonomy): Eukaryota > Metazoa > Mollusca > Gastropoda > Lymnaeidae > Lymnaea > Lymnaea stagnalis. The sequence goes on from CAXITT010000011.1 coordinate 563,473, forward strand.
GGCAGTGTGTTGGGGATGGCTGGGGCAGTGCGTTGGTGATGGCGGTGGCAGTGTGTTGGTGATGGCGGTGGCAGTGTGTTGTTGATGGCAGTGTGTTGGCGATGGTGGTGGCAGTGTGTTGGTGGCGGCGGTGGCAGGGTGTGGTTAATCAGTGTGGTTGTTATGGCAGTGTGTTGGGGGTGGGGGTGGCAGGGTGTTGGTGAGGGTGGTGGCGGTGCGTTGGTGATGGTGGTGGCAGTGTGTTGGGGATGGCTGGGGCAGTGCGTTGGTGATGGCGGTGGCAGTGTGTTGGTGATGGCGGTGGCAGTGTGTTGTTGAAGGCAGTGTGTTGGCGATGGTGTTGGCAGTGTGTTGGTGACTGCGGTGGCAGTGTGTGGTTAATCAGTGTGTTTGTTATGGCAGTGTGTTGGTGATGGTGATGGCAGTGTGTTGGTGATGGCGGTGGCAGTGTGTTTTTGATGGCGGTGGCAGTGTGTTGTTGATGGCAGTGTGTTGCTGATAACAGAGTGTAGGTGATGGTGGTGGTAGTGTTTTGGTGATGGCAGTGGCAGTGTGTTGCTGATCGCAGTGTTTTGGCGATGGTGGTGGCAGTGTGTTGGGGATGGCGGTGGCAGTGTGTTGGTGATGGCGGTGTGTTGCTGATGGCAGAGTGTTGGTGATGGTTGTGGCAGTGTGTTTGTGATGGCTGTGGCAGTGTGTTGGTGATGGCGGTGGCAGTGTGTTGCTGATGGAGGTGGCAGTGTGTTGTTGAGGGCAGTGTGTTGCTGATAGCAAAGTGTAGGTGATGGTGGGGGCAGTGTTTTGGTGATGGCAGTGGCAGTGTGTTGTTGATGGAAGTGTGTTGCTGATGGCAATGTGTTGGCGATGGTGGTGGCAGTGTGTTTGTGATGGCGGTGGCAGTGTGTTGTTGATGGCGGTGTGTTGCTGATGGCAGAGTGTTGGTGATGGTTGTGGCAGTGTGTTGGTGATGGCGGTGGTAGTGTGTTGTTGATGGCAGTGTGTCGCTGATGGCAGTGTGTTGCTGATGGCGTTGATAGTGTATTGGTGATGGCTGTGGCAGTGTGTTGGTGATGGTGGTGGCAGTGTGTTGTTGATGGCTGTGGCAGTGTGTTGGTGGTGGCAGTGTGTTGGTGATGGCGGTGGCAGTGTGTTGTTGATGGCACTTGTGTTGNTGGGTGGGCGCCATGGCAGTGTGGTGGTGATGGCGGTGGCAGTGTGTTGGTGATGGCTGTGGCAGTGCGTTGGGGATGGTGGTGGCAGTGTGTCCTTATTGCGGTGGCAGTGTGTTGGTGATGGCGATGTCAGTGGGTTCTTGATGGCGGTGTCAGGGCGTTGGTGATGGCAGTGCGTTGGTGATGGCTGTGGCAGTGCGTCGGTGATGGTTGTGGCAGTGTGTTCTTGATTGCGGTGGCAGTGTGTTGGTGATGGCGATGTCAGTGTGTTCTTGATGGCGATGGCAGTGTGTTCTTGATTGCGGTGTCAGTGTGTTGGTGATTGTGGTTGCAGTGTGTTGGTGATAGTGGTGGCAGTGTGTTGGTGATAGTTGTGGCAGTGTGTTGGTGATAGTGGTGGCAGTGTTGGGTATGGCGGTGGCAATGTGTTGTTGATGTTGGTGGCAGTGAGTTTATGATGGTGATGGCTGTGTGTTGGTGAAGGCGATGGCAGTGTGATCTTGATGACGATAACAGTTTGTTCTTGATGGCGGTGGCAGTGTGTTGGTGATGGTGGTGGAAGTGTGTTGGTGATGGTGGTGGCAGTGTGTTGGAGATGACGATGGCAGTGTGGTTGTGTCGGCGGTGGCAGTTTGCTGGTGATGGTGGTGGAAGTGTGCTTGTGATGGTGGTAATGTGATGGTGATCGTGGCAGTGTGATGGTGATGGCAGTGTGTTAGTGATAGCGGTGGCAGTGTGTTGGTGATAAGCGGTGGCAGTGTGTTGGTGATAGTGGTGGCAGTGCGTTGGTGATTGTGGTTGCAGTGTGTTGGTCATGGCGGTGGCAGTGTGTTGGTGATGGCGGTTACAGTGTGTTGGTTATTGTGGTTGCAGTGTGTTGGTCATGGCGGTGGCAGTGTGTTGGTGATAGCGGTGGCAGTGTGTTGGTGATGGCGGTGGCAGTGTGTTGGTGATTGTGGTGGCAGTGTGTTGGTGGGGTTTTAGTAATAGGGGTTGAGTTGTTGTCTTTAGGGTTTCTGTTTCTCCTAGTTTTAGCGTTGTCGTTTTAAATTGTGTTGTGATTCAGTTAGGAGTAGGGTCTGGTCATGTATTCAGGTAGGAGTGGGTTGCGGTCATCTATCACTATAATCTTAAATAGGCCTACATGGCTCGCTAGCATAAAAACGATTATGGTCCTCTACTAGCAACAATGTCTAAATTTACATTTGTAAATACATCAAGGTATATATTTCAAATGTAAAACTTTTTAGTGATTTTACGATATAAAAAGAAATAAGGCATACTTCTTTGTTATATATCTTTATTTTTCTGGCAATTAATCATTAAGACTAAGATATTATAATATTTAATTATTTTTATTTTGTTTGCTCCCATTACCTTTGATCTCTGAGAAGCTTACATCTCTAACCGGTTCTATATATAGTGGAAATAGAACTCTAATCAATTGTTATATGCTTGTAATAGAAAATACAAAAGTAATATTGCTATGACATGTAGAAAACATTTATTTCCTTTAAGACATTGAGCTCTTTATGGTTTTACCAGTAGTAAATATACAATTGGGCATCACATTTCTTTTTATTAGCAGTATGGGCCTCTTGATTACCGAGGAATTATTTAACATTCTATTTTTCGATGACGATGTCGATAGATTAAAAAAAAAAAAAAGGTACACCTTAACAGCCCCACCGCTTTCATTATAGCATAAGCTAACGCCCCCTGCCCGCCACCCAACCCTCCCCATAAAGCGCCAGAGCCCTTTTATTCTAGTTAAAATTAGCTGCCAAGAGCAGAACTATCGAAAACAGCTATGGACATTGGAAGAAACAGCTTGGAACCACCTCTCCACGGTGAACTTCTTAACTTCAGCGTTCAACTTATGAGGATAGGCTCCTGATGTGACGTGTGTGTGTGCGTGTGTGTGTGTGTGTGTCTGTGTGTGTGCGTGTGTGTGTGCGCGCGTGCGAGCGCAGTGGTTAATTTCTTATAAATTACCCGACGACGCACTCTGCGTTATCACGGCGCGCTTTTGCTCATGACATGTTTGTTCAAACACAAGCAGACGTCAGTGCGTGCGTTTTCTTGTGAGTACTAATTACCGGCCATATAGTTTCCAAGTGTCGGACAGTCAGTCGAGTTGGAGTCGAATCTTTTTCTGCTGGCTTTGTATATTTTGGGGGGTGGGGGGAGGGAAAGCAAAGGACTCAGGCTAGAGCCGGAGTCTTCAAAATATTTCACACGTGAAGTCCAAATAAATATGATAAGTTTTTTAATTAAATCATTGGTTAAAATAGATTACATGTTGAAATACAGATCAAATGTTCCATAAGGATAATAATGTTTAATATTTATATACTTATATTTATATTACACAAAGAAGTGAAAGTGTTATGTAAGAGTGTGTAACATAAATGTATTACTGAGTGATGTAAGGGTGCCTTATTTTTGAAAGGAGGGAGGCGAAAACATCAAAAGCAAGCATGTGCAGAAACATCACAAGCATGTACAAAAACATCAAAAAGCAACTGTGTACAGAAACCTTATAAGCATGTACAGAAACCTTATAAGCATGTACAGAAACCTTATAAGCATGTACAGAAACCTTATAAGCATGTACAGAAACCTTATAAGCATGTACAGAAACCTTATAAGCATGTACAGAAACCTTATAAGCATGTACAGAAACCTTATAAGCATGTACAGAAACCTTATAAGCATGTACAGAAACCTTATAAGCATGTACAGAAAAGACATCCCATTGATTTGATACACTCATGTAATAAAACCAATAATTTGCCACTTTGGTGAGTTTGCAAACACCCAACGTATTATCCTCTCACACAGACTCTTCACCACAGATTATATTAGACTTTCTATTACAAGACTTTCTATTCTCTTGGAGACTCCGCCAAAACGTGCTGTAGTTGGGCCGACCATTAGTTATCCACCAAAACATGCTTTAGCTGGGACGACCATTGGTTAGCCACCAAAGCATGCAGTAGCTGGGCCGACCATTAGTTAGCCACCAAAGCATGCTGTAGCTGGGCCGACCATTAGTTAGCCACCAAAGCATGCAGTAGCTGGGCCGACCATTAGTTAGCCACCAAAGCATGCAGTAGCTGGGCCGACCATTAGTTAGCCACCAAAGCATGCTGTAGCTGGGTCGACCATTAGTTAGCCACCAAAACATGCTGTAGCTGGGCCGACCATTAGTTAGCCACCAAAGCATGCAGTAGCTGGGCTGACCATTAAGGTTAGCCTGCTACTGCAGGCTCTGCTGGGCCGACTATTAGTTAGCCACCAAAACATGCTTTAGCTGGGCCGACCATTAGTTAGCCACCAAAGCATGCTGTAGCTGGGCCGACCATTAGTTATCCACCAAAACATGCTGTAGCTGGGCCAACCATTAGTTAGCCACCAAAGCATGCAGTAGCTGGGCCGACCATTAGTTATCCACCAAAACATGCAGTAGCTGGGCCGACCATTAGTTAGCCACAAAAACATGTTGTAGCTGGGTCGACCATTAGTTAGCCACCAAAACATGCTGTAGCTGGGCCGACCATTAGTTAGCCACCAAAGCATGCAGTAGCTGGGCTGACCATTAGTTAGCCACCAAAACATGCAGTAGCTGGGCCGACCATTAGTTAGCCACCAAAACATGCTGTAGCTGGGCCGACCATTAGTTAGCCACCAAAACATGCAATGGAATGTTTAGTCAATATTAAGGTGATTTTTACAAGGTCATAGTTCTATGAATAAGAGAAAGAAGGCGACAATCTAGCAGAAAAAAAATATAATATTATTTTTCTATCATGTTTCACAGAAGAAGCTGATTTCATTATTAGTTCCACCAATAGGGAAGATTTCTATTTTACTCTATAAATACCACCAAAAACAAAAAAAAAGGGGTTAAATTTACAAGACTTGGTGTCTGAAAAAAACCCCAACAGTTGACGTATTCCATACACTTTCATGTTTAGCCAAACACAGCTCTCCATAATCGTTGAACTGCGCCAGGAAGATTTATCTCACCCCAGTTCTTTCCCTACCGAAATCTGGCTGGCCGCGTCTGGAAAAAAACGTTTCCCAATTGCTAGATATCAAGCCGTCTTATCTTATAACGTCCAAACTTATCTTCTGACTTAAAGACCCGGGGGCGGCCAAGTGGGCTCCCGCTAACGACCATTAACAAGGCGCATTCCACGGTTGAAGTGACGCCAGTGGTGTCAAAGGGGAAGTCCGGGCCGACATGGTAATCTTTTCCTGGCACCCTTAGACCCGATTTAGTTTTTGGTGCCTTAATGTTAAGTTTTGTACTTTTATATTTAGACAAATGGATAGTTAAACTGTCGAATGGATAGTCTAATGGATAGTCTAATGGATAGTCTAATGGATAGTCTAATGAATAATTTAACTGTCTAATGGGCATTTAGTTTAGAGTGAAATCGTGCGTGTGTTTTTTTTTTTAGTGGGGACTGATGATACTTCTAAAATTTCTATAATAATGCACCAAATAGCATTTCCAACACTAATGGTGCAATTGATAACCTATTTTGAATGGTTCTCACATTTTCAGTAACGATGGAGGGTTTTGGTGCCAAAGGGCAGTGGGTGGGATGTTGTTTTGTATAGTGTTTGTCGGTGTGTAGTTGCGGGCATTAGATTTTGTCTAACTTGATGATTATTCTGATCTCAATTTCCATATCAGGACATGCCACCCCAAAGGTCCCCTTCACACATCTTTTCATTCTTCTTTGTTTAAAATGATCTTATTATTTTTTTCTAAAATTTACAATTCATGATCCATCTGTATTACATAATCCATCCTTAATCATTTTTTTTTTCAAGCTTCCCCAATATTCTGTTGAAGAAATGCAAACCTTTCCCTCAAATGTGAGAACAGAAATTGTATCCCCAAACATTGCATAAGTTCAGCATTAGTTTAGACGCAGCTTATAAGGACATTATTTTCACCACACTGCTGCACTGTTATCAACACCACTCTCTACGGATGTCACGCAGACGTATATTCTGATTGGAAAATATAACCACGCATGGTTCTTAATTAAAGAGAGAAAGCACCAATTTAGTATACAATCAAAACCATTTAGACTTAGCTGTTTACCCAATCTTTATAAAAAAACATTAAAACAAAAAAAAATTAAAAAAAAAAAAAAAAAAAAAGAAAAGACTCTTTTAACATGTCATGGAATTAAAAATTTTTTTTTTTAACGGTGGACATAAATACAAAACCATTCAATTTAATTTACAATATAAGTTATGGGTTTTGATGAAGCGCACCAACTTATCGTCTATACAATTTATTGAATTTGATATTTGAAAGCATATATCAATGAAACTGACTTCCCCCAATTTTTCATCGATAAATGATATACTTATATACATAGATATAGGCTTATGTCCATACTTTAATAATGATACTTTGCTATTTTGCGCCCCCCCCCCAACCAACCCCGAGTTTGGCGCCTCACTCCTTTCTTCGCACGGCCCCAGTCTAGGTAATGCAAAGGCTTCGCGACTGTAAAACAACATCGACCGACACGTCATTGAAACCATTTCCGTTTCGAGGAGGACACAATTACTTTCTTCCTCAAGAATTCCAATACGGGTCAACAAAATGAAAGAGCAAATCTTGCCCCACTTGTGCACACAGTATATTTACTTCCTCCCGCAAGATTAAATTTAAATCACACGGTCGCAAATTGTGCGCGCAAATCATGCCATCTTGTTGGCACAATAAAAACACCGCGCGGCTGTTGGATTTGACAAGAGCACCATTCGGACCAACGTCTTTTCGTTCCACAATACAGGGGTGTCCACAAACACGTTGTATCAATTGCGCCCGGCTCTAGATCTCCGCTAAGCCCCTGCTGGGAAAACACCAATTCTGGCACGAGGAAGGGGGGGGGAGAGGTGGACTTTACAGTGCAGAAGCCCACACACGAGCTGGGGGCAGTAGCGGATTTCAGCCCGATTCGTGGACACTCGGTGACAGCGGTTTGTTTGTAGATTTAAGATTAACCAAATATGCGCCTCCTTGTGTGCTGGACTGCCTCACAGCCCCCCCCCCCCGGCCTCACAGTCCAGAGGACACGAGTGACCAGCCCCCCCCCCCCACTCGTTGATATTTTCCTTGTGGGTACAACAACAGAGGCTCAACAGTGTCCCCGGGCATTAACGCCATTAGTCCGCCGCCTTTTATTACAAAGAGGTTCTAAATCCCCAGGGCTCAGTGTGGGGAACGCCAAAGTAAATGAATGGCACAAAAAAGGCCTTCCTGGAACGCAAGATCACAGACAGGTCGAACAAAAAAGTCATTCTAAAAATGGGTTTAAACTTCATTAATCTCGGGAAGCTAATAAATGGGGGGGGGGGTGTTTGTAACTTTTCAAATCTGGCATCCTTCTTTGCAGGGAGCAATCGGTTGTTGAAAGAAAGGGGCAAAAAAAAAAAAAAGGGAGGGGGGGGTTGGTGATACACAAACCTACTTATATCATGTTAATTGAAATATATAGTTAAAAAATGAACCATTTTTTATCAAGTAACGTATTTAAAATATTTAAAAAACTATGTAATGATTTTATGGTGGCCAGTTTCACAATGTAAGAAAATGTAATGAATGCTCTTTATTAGCATTCGCCCTTTGAGACTTAAATAAAAAGCAGGGGATTTGATGTCCATTAACCAATCCCAAAAATCATCATCATTAATGGCGCTACAGTCCCAGGAGGGCCCTGGCCTGACCCAATACATCGTCCATGGCTTTCCACCTCCATTTGTAGAACTCCGTCTGATGTAAGCAGGGATTTGGAACAGAGCTTTGGTTGCTGACATTTACTTCCGCTACCAGCTACAAACTAAAATAACATTTTAAAGTTTTAAAGACATCAATTCGTTAAAATTTATACATATTATTCTACCCGATAGGTTATTCCCTCTTTTACAAGCAATGTTGGCACACTCACCAATCAGCGGTTTTGCTGAATCTTCTGCCAGCCATTTTGTCCCACTCTTCTACCAGCTATGTTGCCCCACTCTCCTACCAGCTATGTTTCCCCACTCTCCTACCAGCTATGTTGCACCACTTTCCTACCAGCTATGTTGCACCACTCTCCTACCAGCTATGTTGCCCCACTCTCCTACCAGCTATGTTGCCCCACTCTTCTACCAGCTATGTTGCCCCACTCTTCTACCAGCTATGTTGCCCCACTTTTCTACCAGCTATGGTGCCTCGTTATTATTCAACTATATTTCCACCCCTCTCGTACAAGCTATGCTGTCCCATTATCCTTCATGCTAGTTTGCCCCACTCTTATACATGCAGCTATGTTGCTGGTACATGAATCTCGAGCTACTTTCGGTTAATAAGATGCGTCAGTAACAATAACAAACACATTTCATACATCACTTAGCAACCGCCTTAACAACACCTTCTACCTTTTTTTATTTTTGCCGGAGCTCGGAGCGGAGCTTGAACGGAGTGGAGCTGACACAAGATTGTCCGCATCGGAGCTGTAGTAGAGCTCAGCCCAGTAATCCATCTTCAAAGCCCTAGATGTATAGCCTCTACACCAGTGCCGTCCAACCTTTTGGACCATAGGGACCACATTTTGTTTGTTCGTTAAGCTGAGGGCGACACGTGACACGTGACATTCAAAAGAAATATATATAAATACATCTATGTTTTTTTTTTACTTATTAGCACATTGTTAAATTTGTTAATATTTCCAACCTTATGCATAAGGAATCAAATGTCAATACCATCTCAACGAATAAAAGCTGTAGCACATCTTTGATGCGATATTTGGCTTTGACTTTTACTTGTAATCATTTTAGTCTGCAGTTGGTATTCTGTAAATGATACCCTTATTAGGTTTTCTAAATCATCGTCAGTCAAAGCGCTTCAAATTTTTTTTTAAATTTTTTTTTTTTTTTATTTGATTTTGGTCAATACAAAGAATACAGCTTCACGGACGCATGTATGTGCTTCCAAACATCGTCATTTTAAAAAAAATAATATTTCGCTAGTGGTGGAAATTCCTTTGAACAAACATAGGTCATGTAGAAATCAGCTATCAAAGCATTGGTATGGTTTTGGCGAGGAACCCTAGTATGCTGAATCTCGATGATTTCAATCTGCACTGCACCATCATCATCTCCTAATAATGTCAACTTTGTGGCTAGAATTGAAATATCCAACGTATTGGGAGTTTCAACAAAAAGTTATAAAACCGTCTGTGAAATCTAACTTCAAATTTTCTAACAATAGATTGCATCAGTTACATTTGACCAGCTCTTGAAGTTGTTGTGCAGCTGTGCAACTTCTAGAGCTGTGAAGGGAATAAAATTTGACTGATGCTGTTGAGTAATCAACAAGTCCAACTTGGATTCGAGAACAAAAGATTAATTTCTTTCATCATTGCAGGGTTGGTAAGATTTGAAAACGCCTTTGCGATTTTAAGAGTTAATTTATTAAGGTGACCTGTGATGTCATTTAGAAATGCTAGCCTCACGGTAAACTCAGGCATTCCATATATAATTTAACTAATCGCCCTTTGCTTTGGACCTGAGAAGAGTTTCACCTCTTCAATTAGATCCCAGAATCTTGCCGGCACTTTCCCTTTGCTAGGCCAAACGAACATCATTATGAAGAGCAAAATCACCAAAATTTCTTTCATATTCTTCTAACAAAGTCTTCAACTGCCGGTGATTTAATGGATTGGCTCGAATAACATTAACAATTTAACCACACTTTCCATAACACTTTGCTTTGTATCATCTATCAGCTTTGATCAAAGCGCTTGCTGGTGAATCATACGATGATAAGCTTGATCAGGAAGTGGTTCAAATGTTAGACGCGAGCTAGTGGTCACACAAAAGTAAATGGAGGTCACTGAAGACAAACTAAGACTTATGATGGTTTTTATGGTCACGGAGGTGGGAGTACACAGTTTCAGCACAATCTGACACCAGAAAGTGGGTCAAAATTGAGAAGCAAGATGTCGAGGTCACTGTTGACCTTCTGATCATGAAATTTCGTACTGTCACCCAAGGTAGGCAAGGGCACAACGATTCCCCCACAAACAAAGCAAACCTAATCAAAAGAATATATAGAAGCTTATTAATATGCCTGTGATTTGAGGGTTGTGATTGTTTTCAAGCATAAAAATGAATCCAAATTTATACACAAAACATGGAGAAAAATATAAAAAAAGAGAGAAAAAGGAAGATGATAGGAAAATAAATTAATGACTTTTATTTAAAGATGTTGAAACGGTATGTAGGACGTAATTACCGCCTATCACTGGTGTATAAAAAGGGGTCGAAGAGGAAATTTAATTTAGTGGAGAGAGAACCCAGAGAGGAGGGAGATGAGCAAAATTTTTCCTGGACATTAATTTTCATGAAGAAATGGGGGAATTCTTTCCGTGTAACGAGAGGGCCATAATTCGCTTCATTTACTTGATGCTCACCCTGATTAAGCAATTAGAACATTGACAATGATCTCAATCTCAAACACATGTTTAAAAATATTCGGATGGTGAGAAGATCCTTAACAAGAAGATTGTCGAAAAAAAAAAGGGGGACCTCAGGATTTGCCTTGACACTTTAACATGGTAAGATTTACGGATGGTGGACAGCAATCTTCAAACACGACAATGTACAAATATTTAGTCATATCAACATTAACGCAATATTTTGAATTTTTTTTTTGTTTAAATGACCAAAAAAACAAAACCAAACAAAACAAAACCAACCAAACAAACAAGCAAACAAACAAGCAAACAAACAAACAAGCAAAGAAACAAGCAAACAAAAAAGCAAACAAACAAACAAACAAACAAACAAGCAAACAAACAAGCAAACAAACAAGCAAACAAACAAGCAAACAAACAAGCAAACAAACAAACAAACAAACAAACAAACAAACAAACAAGCAAACAAACAAGCAAACAAACAAGCAAACAAACAAACAAACAAACAAGCAAACAAACAAGCAAACAAACAAACAAGCAAACAAACAAGCAAACAAACAAGCAAACAAACAAACAAACAAACAAGCAAACAAACAAGCAAACAAACAAGCAAACAAACAAACAAGCAAACAAACAAACAAACAAACAAACAAACAAACAAACAAACAAACAAACAAACAAACAAGCAAACAAACAAACAAACAAGCAAACAAACAAACAAGCAAACAAACAAGCAAACAAACAAACAAACAAACAAACAAGCAAACAAACAAACAAGCAAACAAACAAACAAGCAAACAAACAAGCAAACAAACAAGCAAACAAACAAGCAACCAAACAAACAAGCAAACAAACAAGCAAACAAACAAGCAAACAAACAAACAAGCAAACAAACAAGTAAACAAACAAGCAAACAAACAAACAAGCAAACAAACAAGCAAACAAACAAGCAAACAAACAAGCAAACAAACCAACAAGCAAACAAACAAGCAAACAAACAAGCAAACAAACAAGCAAACAAACAAGCAAACAAACAAACAAACCAAAACACAGGAAACGAATCAAGAAAAGTTTATGTGCCAAGTGCTCTCAATGCTAGTCTTACGTATCCGTTGTGGTTATAAAGATTAAATCCGTGTTAATAGTTAGACGAAACAATGCGTCACAAAAGACTGATCTAACAGTACGGGAAGAAGACCGATACCAAAACTTTTATTACTGAAATTAATTTTAATTATATAAAATATACAAATATAAATTTAAGTACAGAAGTCAAAAAGCGTATCTACTTAGAGCAAGTGAGGGGGGGGGGGGGGGGAGAAACAATCCTTAAAATAGGAATATTAATTTATACACATAATAATTTAAACGTCTCGTAGGTCTATCTATGAATCTCGCCAAAGTCTTTCTCTCGAAAAGTCTGAGCCCTAGAAAGTCTATCTGCCCAGAAACATTGCTGACTATATATTGGAATTAAATTCGAACGTTCTAGTACAGAAAAATCTAGAAATTGCGCCCCCAATTGAAATTATTGAGAAAAAAAAATGGAACGCATTCGAATGTCAACAACTTTGTCGCCAGCCACTACAGTTAAACGTGACGTCAATTTCAAGGCCATTACTAGCAGAAAAATTGCAGTGACTAAAAATAACTCTATGTAGTTGAAAAATAAGCCAAACCCTATAATACGACGTAATAGGCTATATATATATATATATATATATATATATATATATATATATATATATATATATATATATAAAAGATATATTTTATATTAAAAGCAGATCTCATTCAAATCAAACAGTGTGAACGAAATTGACATAAGTTGTTGACTTTATTCTAATATAAAAGATATATTTTATATTAAAAGCAGATCTCATTCAAATCAAACAGTGTGAACGAAATTGACATAAGTTGTTGACTTTATTCTAACATTCAAATTACCATCAGCGTGCAAGGAAAAAGAAGAAATTAACAGCAGTATATCTAATATGTGCCATGAGATTAGGAGCCGAGATAGCGCGGTGATTTGGAAATAGAAAGAAGAAAATTTGGATATAATAAGCCTGTGATTTTAGGATTGGGATTGTTTTCATGCATAAAAATGAATTCAAATTTAATAATGATGAATGAATTCAAATTTAAATAATAATCCAAAACAGATGATTGAGACCTAAAATGTGACAGTATCTTCTTCTAGCGGTGACCTTTAAGCTTACTTCAGAAAATAAGCTGATATAACAAATGTTTAGAATCTGTTAATGATGCATGAAGAGGGTGATTTATCTTCTTCATAGGTGTTTTAAAAATTACATCTAAAATTAAAATTAAAGGTTTTAATGAGATATTGTGTTCATTGCACATTGCTTTATTTCACGTTTAATTCATGCCCGTACGTCTTAAAATGAGTTCTTTTTAACCCCAGTGTATCAGTCGAACCGACTGACCGTGTCACGATATGATGGTCGAACCGACTGACCGTGTCACCATATGATGGTCAAACCGACTGACAGTGTCACGATATGATGGTTAAACCGACTGACCGTGTCACCATATGATGGTCGAACCGAATGACCATGTCACCATATGATGGTCAAACCGACTGATAGTGTCACCATATGATGGTCAAACCGACTGACAGTGTCACCATATAATGGTCAAACGAAAGACCGTGTCACCATATGATGGTCAAACTGACTGACAGTGTCACCATATAATGGTCAAACGAAAGACCGTGTCACCATATGATGGTCAAACCGACTGACCGTGTCACGAAATTATGCATGCATAAAAAGTTTTTGACCAACATAAAATGCTTGTAAAGCACTGCACCAGCAAAGCACACACGTACATACAAGAGATGAGTGTGAATTGGACGGTCGACATTTGGTTTAAAGGTTACGCAATAGGATGCGCTCTCGAATTAAACGGTATGACGTCAAACAAGAAGCCAATAAAGCAACATGTGAATGCAACCCTATTTGAGCCTTACATACTGTTCCGATATGTCATGGAATCTGAAAGGTTTGATTGCTCGAAAAGCGGAGGTAGCCCGATGGGACCCATGGGCCAATTTTAGCTAACCCTGTTCAAAAAAAAAAAAAACAGACAAAAAAAAATAACAAACAAAAACAACACTTTATGCCTGTGTATACATGTAGGAAACTTGAAGATATTTATTACTCATTCTAATTTATATGTGTGTAACTGTACTCAAACTTGGAAATATGACCATTCATTGAAGTTCACTCTATGAAGTTAAGAAATTCAAAATGTTTCTTAATTAATTGAAAATATTTGTTTAGAGGAAAGAGGTTCTAAGTGTAACGCAATTAGCAGACCTCTAGTCGTATACCGCTACTACGGTCACACCTGCTCCCTGAGCCAGGATCATTATAGCCGTTTGGTTCACTAGCAAGTTTTACAAATGCAAATAGCCGACGGTGCCCTCATTTAGCCACGGGTGGCCATTGTTAAAGGGAACATACCCTCTATTCAAGCAGGCGACGCAAGAGCTGTCGCTGGACACAGGTGTTCGAGAGTACGGCTATTGACAGATCAGCCACCGCCCACCAGCCTATTCAGAGAGTTAATCTTGCACACCTGAACTGTCTGCAGTAGCCAAAGCTGCTACTTGTGTCATAATCCAATCGGTCTGGTGAATCTCTGCGCTCGTGTGATCCGGTTCCCAACTGCGATGCTAAACGTTGGCATGTGTAATGTGTGACTAGTGTGTAGGATTCAGAAAATAACAACTTTACAAATTACAAGGGCAAAATCAAATAACGTGATGAGATGGGACAGCCGGGGACATATTGATCAACACACAGTGGATCTTGATCCCACCCCCCTGACCATTTGTTCCGTCACGTTCTGCTTTGCGCCCATCTGAGTGGTCCAGTTACAAACATTCAGTAGTGTAGCGAGGGTATTTGACGCCCGGGGACAAACATTCGCGCCCGGGGACAATATCCATTTTTAGCGCCCTTTTTCTTTTTTTCAACTCCCAAACCCATTATTTTCATCAATAAAATAATATCAAAGCGCATTTTGGCGCCCCTAACTAGCTGGCGCCCGGGGACAACTGTCCCCCCCCTGCCCCACCACGCTACGCCTCTGCAAACATTCTCAAAATAGCGGGAATATAATGTTACGATACAAAATAAAAACGTAAAAAAAAAAATATATATATAAAAAAAAAACAGTTTTAATCAAAATACAAAATTTAGATGACATAGATTTACACCAATTGTTTCGGTTATAAATAGCTAGCTTGATTTAGGCGGCACTTGCAGCTTTTTAGGATCGGATAATGATTGAAAGAGAATTGACGTCTTTCACTGTAGTGCTCTCAATGGCTTCGATGATGGGCTTGGTGGGGTGATGCCAGTTGTTCAATATCTGGTTTAGATTTACTGAGCAGAACAAATAGATCTTCCATCCCATCTTGAGGTGACAGTTCTCAGATACTGACCGATTGCTGGTGGGATGAGTTCTTCACACGTTTGGCAAGTGACTTACTAAATTGAGCGATCAAAAGTTGTATGTGGGTAATGGTCAGTAATGGATGAATCCATTCGATTTTTTCCTGTTAAAAAGCTTTGGAAAGCATGCTTAGCAGACTGGTTCTTTGGTAAAATCTTTTACCTACTATAATTGAAATTGTTTGCAAATAGCACCTGGCCAAGTGCACGAAAGGATCACTGCTTCTCTTTGAAAATCAGATTTTGTTTTTCTCTTTCGGTGAGTCTGAGAAATACTGTATTCTTTCTGAATTCTATCAATAATAATCTTCGATTTTTCTTTGATGCTAATACATAAAACAGCATAATTTGCATTTTAAAAATGTCATCTTAATTATTAAAAAAATAATAAAATCCTCAGCATTGCCTGTTAAAATCCCACCGCCCTTCAAGTTCCCACATTCTATGCCTCTTCCGAGAAAAGCTGTCACTCATTAAAAAAAAATATATATCACTAAACATAGTCGCTATGTAGAGGTTATTTGACAAAGACAAATTATATTTGAAAAGACAATGTTTTCACCACACATAAATTATACATTTTTCCACCGAAAATTATTGGCTTTCCATAATTTTATGGTTTGATGGATGGACTCATGGGCGTATATGCTACCAGTGGCTTATCATGGGGAAGGAGCGAAGGGACAAAGTCCCGTGCTTGGCTTGTGTTAATGATTGTCACCAAAATAATTCTTAGAAATACTTCACAGCCTTCAAAACTGCAATCAAAACACATCTCTTTAAACTGTACTATCTTGACTGATTCCCTTCTTTGACCGAAAAGCAATGCTGCTGGGTGTCGTCCATGGCGTGACATGTAAATAGTTTTAAAAATACATTTTTTTTTAAAAAAATTAATGTATTTTAATTTATTTTTTAAGTTCATGATTATGTTTGTTAAATTGCATGTACAGCGTGTTGAGACCAGCCCTAGGCTTGGGGTACCACGCTACATTAAAACACGTATAATAACAATAATGAGAGTTGTATGTGAAGTGCGCAATTAATGGAGTTTTACCCGGGCGGGCATTTAGACAAGGTACTCGAGTGGATATAAAGCAAGGTCTGAAAAGCAACATCGTTTTTGTTGGACACTTGGGCAAAGAAGGAATATCCACAATGATATGTCTAACTCAAATATAATTTCTAGGAACTATCTTATAATAATTAATAATTTATAATAAAAAAAACGAAATATATGTCATCTTAATCTAAATATTGCAATGACCTTTAGTGTAATTATGACCAGCAGCAATTTAACAACGGCCAGCAATGTTAATATACAATAATGTAACCATAACCAACCATGTAACTAAGGTCAGCAATGTAGCCATGGCCAGCAATGTCACCACGATCAGCATTGTAACCATGGCAACCGATGCAGTGAAGTAGCTAGTCAAGTTGTTTCTTTCGGGGCCCTCCTTGGCATAGCCACCCATCATTTATGAAAACCACAAAACATGCAGGAAACACATAATACATCCGACGTAAGGCGTAAGTGAAGGTTTTCCACATAAAGGAAAATTTCACCCCTCCCCCAAAAAGTGACGTGGTAACAGAGCAGCGGTGTGACCAGGGCCCGCCTTGTAACCATGACCATCGGAGTAACTTTGGCCAAAATGAAAATATTGTAGACCCTACGTCACTTGAAGGTATACACACTCTTATAGGATTTTCATGTGTCATAGCTGTGATAGTATGAGGGCGGGGGAGGATCTATAACTGCTTTAATACTTCGGAAATCCAAGAAAGTTGTCCAGTTCTCTCCCTGTAATTTCTATCACCTTGCATCTGATGTCTACTAATTCTAATGTTTTGGAAACACTTGATTGAACCGTATTCAGGTTTAATTAATTAAACATAAATAAATATTGAATTATTCAAATTTTAATTTTAAAACGTAGCTGAAATATTATGAAAATTAATTAAGATATAATATGTCTGATAATTATTAGTCTAGTTGTCTAGAATGATATTTTCATTGTTGTGTGGTGTTATAACTACATAATTGAATGCCATTTAAACAATAAAACTTTACATTCTGTCCGTTAACGTCCAATACGACATAATTAATTTAACAAGGAGATCAAAATTGGGAGATGCCAAATATAGGCCTAATAAATTTTCTATAATCGCTAATTTTTAGATTTTCTTTCAGTTGAAAAAACAAAAACAGTATTGCCTTTCAATTGGTAAATATTGGAGGTAGATTTTAAGACAAGTCTCCAGCAATGTTCCCTTTAAGCGGCTGCGCAGCTATCTCCCAGACGCCGCGCAGCAGTTTTGAGTATCCGCGAAGCAACTTTCCATGCAAGTGTGTTTGTATTTGTGGGTTGTAAAATTTTGCACACAAAAAAAAAAAAAAATCGATGCTGTAAAACTTTGCACACAACTGTATGCTTTTGCACACGAACCAGCAAACCTTAGAGAGAACATTGGTCTCCAGTCTAAAAATCTACAATCCCGTAGAAGTCAATTGTCTAAATAAATTATTTACCATTTGATTTTTAATTTTAAAAAATGTTCAAGTCACATACTTAGTTACACGTTTATTCAGGTATGATATTGAAATCTGTCAAGAATCCATAACATTTAAAACACTGTAAGTAATGAAAGTTTTGATTGATGTTGATTCACGGTAAAAGTTATATCCATATGCAGGGTCGAATTATAATTTGGATAACAAAGGAAGCAGAAACTCAAGTTCTTTTTTCAAATAATGTACACTCTTTAAAATAAGAGATAGGTGTTGCTTCCGGTTTTCCAATTGTTTACAAATGGCGTCGGTGGAGACTAATTCGACCGGTCGGTGAACTTAAATCGATGTTACATTTGTTTAACTATAATCAACTTATAAATTATATCTCATATGGTAAACTCAAGAAATAGCTTACACATAAGTTTTAAATGCTAATCTAAAAATATAGTGGGTGATTGTTATTTTACAATCGGACAGCCGAGTGAATACAGATTTAAAAAAAAAAAACAAATTTAAAATTAAAATAGTTTTCAATAAAATAGATAATTGAATAATGAATAAGAAATATAAAAAGTGTTGAGAAAAAAACATCTGAAGAGGGACAATATTCCTCTTCAGGTTTTACTCTGCCATTTGTATATTTGTTATTGCTTCAACTTGAATGCAATCCTTCCTGTATTTCTCTTACTCTTTGTTCAATAATGATAATTACATTACATGACATTTTAACGATACTGATACGTTTCACAAGTCATCAGACTCAGAAGTCAAGTAAATTAAAACTCAATACAATGTTCTCTTGTAACCAGCAAAGCAACCTTATGCAATGCGCACAGGAAAGACATTCACTTTTGTGCACCAATAATAGCTTACATTTACATTACATTACTTTAAATATTCTTGGCCATTTAGTTTTAGTTGCAGTGCAAAGTTATATTTTAAAAAAAAATTGTATAGCTCATAAAAGGAAAAGCACAGACGTAAATCTCCAGATCCAGGCATTTGCCATGGCCCAAAAGGCATTTCTTCCACCCTACACAATTTCAGAACACACTATCAAAAAACAATTCACAAATCCTTCATTACTTAGTACTTATGAAACACTATATCCAATTGCCAATTACTACAATAGAATAGGTATAAGGATTCATCTCTTTTACAATCTATTAAAAATTAAGATCAAATTATTTTTAAAAAAAACTAACTAAGACACCTTTTTAGACTCTAGACTAGTAATTTGTTTGGCCTATATTATATTTTATTTTATGATTCACTATTCACTTTATTCAGTCACTTACCCACTGCCTTCAATTGATACCACTTAGTGGTAGTTTAATGTGTTTGCAAATTTAGTAAGGGTAATGACCTACTAGGTTTTAAGTATTTCATGCTATTCTATTTTCCCATCATATTAGAAATTATTTTAAAAGACTGATTCAATAAAAAGTAATTTAACCAAAAACTGTTAATATATACATTCAATATGAGCACATAAAAAAAACCCAAAAATAAACAACAACGTCTTATATATTTTAATATTTATTCCTTATGGCAGACGGATACATATTTATTTGAGCAGAGATAAAATGTTAAACATGTAGAGGATATTTTAAAAATAGATGGAGGTAAATTCTGCTAGTTATACTGCCATATTGCTTGTCTTAGGTAATCAAGATAACATTTTAAAATATCCTGTAGTGTTTAATCTTTTTTTTTTTTAAAGTAATAAATTCCATTTGTAACTCTAGATGGTGTAATCACAAAACAGCTGTTAAAGTCAAAAAGTGGTGAATTTGATGTTGAGAGCATTCATACAGTATCAATTAAAGATATGGGTAAGTTCATTACATTAAAATTAAAGGATGCATATATTTTATGAAACTTATTCAGCTAAATTTTGATCTGAATTTGATTAATATTTTTACTTTGAGATGCATGACCAGGTTGGCATTAATGCTCATAGACCTCAAGACGCTGCTCCTTTCCTGCAAGAGCTTTGATAAATTATTCCTCTATAATATTACACATTAAAAGTGATAAAGAAAATAAAGTTTTACTTAAGAATGTAATAGACTAATAATCAGTTGCTTTCTTCTGTTCCTCTGTGGTGTTCAAGACAGGTCCTTACATATTATTTTTTTATAGAATGTAACAATTTTCACCCTTGGGGATCCCAAGTCGACAGGGCTGTTGGTAATTTACTCATTTGCCTCAGAGTCTGCATGACTCTGGTTTCAGACACACATTTAAACTTATTTGCCAAGTATCTCAAAATATTTAATGTTTTCATTGTATGGACTTAAATTAAAATAATCTAAATAACTCGTCATATTTTGTTATCCCACTCTAATTTTATTATTCTCTGTAAATTCCTAAAGAAATTCATTAATAAATTAATATATTTTTTATTTGAGCTCAAAATATTTTCTCTACTTGTTTTCATTCTAAGTACTGCTTGTTTCTATTATTGCTCAAGGTAATTCAAAACATATATAGCCTGTCAAAATTAATAAAATAGTAAGCCTTTATATTTTTTTCTTAAGGAATATCTGACCTAGGCTGCATAGGTGAATGTTCTTGTCTAGAGCGCTTGGATCTGTCAAATAACAATATTACAAGGCTACACAAAATGGCAGGTCTTACAAATTTAACCAAGCTAAATCTTTCAGCCAATAAACTTACATCACTAGGTTGGTAAATCTTGTTTTAACAAATATTAGTAATTTTCTCTCTTTTAGACAAGTTTTTATTTGAAAATTAAAAAAGTTAACCTACTCATTTTCAAAATAGGCATACTATCTAAATAATAATTGACTTTTTTTGTTTGTTGCAAATTTCATTCACATTGTTTAAAATTATAACTCATGCAGATGGTTTGCAGTTATTGGATAAATTACAAAGTTTAAATGTGAGTGGTAATCTTCTTGGGAGGTAGGTATATTTATAATTTATATTCTCCAGTAGAAATGTAAAAACTCTATTTAAATAGTGTGTACCATGAAGAAGTAAATATGTATGTTTTGATTTAGCTGGAAGTTCATTTAAATACAATGCTTTATATTTTTTCTTAAAAATGTTTCAGTATTGATGTTCTTCGTGTTATTTGTAATTTGGGGCAACTCACAAACCTCATACTCCATGATCAAAATTTGGGTTTAAGTAACCCAATGTGTAACACAAGTTACATTGATGAAGTTCTAATCATGTTGCCAGCAATTTTTATGTTAGATGGTGAGTCCTCTCAGAAAATCTTACCTAATTTTGCTAATTTTTTTTTTAAAACTACAACTTTAAGTACTTGAAACAATAAGGCTTAACATTAAGATTGCTTCTGATTTTAATTTGCTTATGGTTATCACCATTTACATTTAATTTGAGTTGTATGAAATATTTAATGAGTTTTTCAAGTAAATTAATGTAATTTTTAGGATTCAAACTCGATTTAAAACTTAAAATACATTATTATGTTTTAAAAAAGAAAACTTAGCTATCAAAAAATTGTTCTAAACTTTGAATCTTTGCTCATAGGACAAAGAGTTAGAGGTAAAGGGAGTGAACTATTCAAGCTGTGCAAAGAAATGGACAGGGTATTAAATTGTGAGTAAATTCCCTTGACTTATCAATAGTTATTTTTTTCAAGAAATTTCTTATTCCTTAAGAAACAAGGATATAAGAAGAATGGTTTTGACAACCGATTGTAAAATGACTAATGATATAAATGTTCTTTCATGAACTTGTTTATATAACTGTACATTTAATTCATTTACTTTATTGACTTTGAGATTTAAATACTAATAAAATCAAATGAAGTTTTAAAAAGACAACTATTTCTTTTTCAAGGATTAAAATGTTTAAAGAGCAGATATAATCACACATGAAAAGTTGTTTTGAAAAAAGAATAGCATTTACGGACATAATATTACCTTCAGGCTATTGAATTTACCTAATGAGTAAATTGATTAAGTGTTAGCAGTTATGAAAAAAATTATATATTATGTAAATTTTCAAATAATAAGGCCACCTTTTTAAAAACAAATTATCAGTAGTCAGCGGAAAGAATAAACAAAACACTTTAATTGAAATTGACCTCTCCACTTGGAGAAACTGTTCAAGTGCCATTTCGGGGTTGATTATAATGTAGTTTTTTAAGGTAAAAATGATTTTTTACAAACTTATTATTTAATGACCACAAACGGTCCCAATTGTTTGAGATTCAAGTACAATTTTTTAAAATTAAAACTCTGATAAACATTCTTATATTTGAAATTATATTTAAGGTTTACCTGTCGCTAGAACTGGAAATTTAAATGACAAAAAATGTACAGATGAGGAGGTAGTTGTCACACAATGGATTGTGGATACTGAACCAAAACAAGACAAAGTTTTGGATTCTGAGGAGCAACTGTCTGGTCAGTTAAGAATAATGAAAACAATTTATGTTTCATGATTGTCAATCATTTTATATTAGTAAAAACACAAAACATTTTGTCAAGCATATTTCCATTTAGAATATATTATTTTTTGTTGTTGATGGAAGTTCCAATACTAATTTTGAGTTATGTCCCCTCTGTTGGGGCATAAGGTCTTAACTTGTTTTAAAGTGTAATAATTGCTTTTGCTTGAAGTGTTATCGAGCTGAAGTGAAAGGTTTTTAATGTCTTAAAATTTAATTTATCATCTTTGCAATTTAGAATCCAGCCATCCCCCCTCCCCACCGGATTATTTTTTTTACAATTTAATTTTATGTGCAGGTTTATAATTTTTTAAACTCTTGAATTAAAGGAATAAGGGGTCATCCATAAAAGACGTCCACACAAAAGGGGGGAGGGGGGGCTCAGCAAAAAGTGGACAAAGGGGGGGAGGGGGTTTAGGACAAAGTGGATGTCCACATTGCAGTTTTTTTTTTAGTGCAGCAGTTTGCATAAATTTACTGCAAATTTACTGCCCGATCACAGTTACAATACCATGCCTTTTGATCTCTATTGTCCATCGGTGGCTGGGAGAATTTCCAAGAGAATATGTTTCTGCGGTAAATATTTCCCATCACAGGCGGCAATGAAAAAACATAAGGTCGTCCATTGCAATATTCCTGCTAGTGAACATAATATGGCAGACGAATCAGAC
>CAXITT010000011.1:586509-612819 GCA_964033795.1 Lymnaea stagnalis
GGGGGGGGGGGGGGGGTGTCAAGTAAAAAGTGGACAAAAGTGGACAAAGGGGGAGTGGGGGGTAAAAAATAGCAAAAAATTGGTGGACGTCTTTTATGGATGGCCCCTAAGGGCTTTTGAACATGGCAAAACTCTCTGGATCATCTCTCCTCCCTAGATCAAGGAGTCTCATTAAAAAAAAATCACCAACCTGAAGTGGGTTTCTGGGAAAATCTTTCGTCTCATGTATGAATTGTAGAGATATAATCTCCCCTAGAAATTAATGAATTACATGTGGTTAATGTAATGATAAAAAAAAAATGAGTAGGAAATTAGTAGTTAAATTTAATGTCTTAAGTTCATTTTTTTTTTTCAATTTTTTTTTTACAGCAATGCTTGCAAGTTGTAAAGTATTGAGTCAGAAAGGAGAAGAGATGTTAGCTGATGCCAAGGACTCTCACGAGAGACGTTAGCTGATGCCAAGGACTCTCAGAAGAGATGTTAGCAGATGCAAAGGACTCTCACGAGAGACGTTAGCTGATGCCAAGGACCCTCACAAGAGATGTTAGCTGATGCCAAGGACTCTCATGAGAGATGTTAGCTAATGCCAAGGACTCTCAGAAGAGATGTTAGCTGATGCCAAGGACTCTCACAAGAGATGTTAGCTGATGCCTAGGAATCTCAGGAGAGATATTAGCTGATGCCAAGGACCCTCACAAGAGATGTTAGCTGATGCCAAAGACTCTCATGAGAGATGTTAGCTAATGCCAAGGACTCTCAGAAGAGATGTTAGCTGATGCCAAGGACTCTCACAAGAGATGTTAGCTGATGCCTAGGAATCTCAGGAGAGATATTAGCTGATGCCAAGGACCCTCACAAGAGATGTTAGCTGATGCCAAAGACTATCAGGAGAGATGTTAGCTGATGCCAAGGACTCTCAAGAGGGATGTTAGCTGATGGACTCTCACAATTTCTCATTGCAATCAGGCTAATAGATATAAAATGTTCATTCTCTGAAATTCATTTTTCAATAAATCTCTAAAATTTTTGCGATAAAAATCTTCCACTAGAAATTAATTTTTATGACAACAAAATCTGTTTGGCATCGTTAGATAAAGGTAATAATCTTTAAAGATTAAAAAAACGCTTACATTTAGAAAAAAGACATAAGAAGTAAAATGTAACTCCACATATCTTGGAGCATTAGTCAGATGTTGGCCAATAATCTTTATTACAGCTCAAGGGATGAGGAATTGGTTGATAAAAAGAGAACTAGAACAAATATGTGCATGAGAGATGTCATTCAACTGAGGAGCGATATGATTACACACACTTTCAGTCAGGAAGTTAAGCAGCTTCAGTCCGAGGGTGGGAAATTTAATATTTTGTCAAGATTACCTAGTTATGGCTCATTCATCAAGAAATCTCATCAGTGACTGATTAGGAGTAATATTTGATACAAATAAGACAAAGTCTTAGCAGACAGTTTTCTTGGCTAGTTGACAGTTTTCTTGGCTAGTGGACAGTTTTCTTGGCTAGTTGACAGTTTTCTTGGCTAGTTGACAGTTTTCTTGGCTAGTTGACAGTTTTCTTGGCTACTTGACAGTTTTCTTGGCTACTTGACAGTTTTCTTGGCTACTTGACAGTTTTCTTGGCTACTTGACAGTTTTCTTGGCTACCGAAAGAAGCATTTGGAATTCTGTGTGATTTAATCCGACCCCTTCCCCAGACCCTACCCCATTTTTGCACAGGAGCCTTATGCTTGCCCTTGAGTTCCACCCCCCCCCCAAAAAAAAACGAAAAAAAAACAAAATAACAATACCAGCACTATTTGATAGATATAAAAAGGGCTATGGAAGTAATTAATTTTTGTTTTCTTAACTAAAAATGATTACTTCCTTTAGTTTTAGTTGAACTATATAGATTCCAGGGGCTATATAAGCTGGGGCCAAAACCATACCCTCAGGGAGGCCACAACCAGGATGAAAACAGTGACACCAGAGTCAGAACTGGCACTGGACGTCATTGCCCCCCCCCCTCACAAATGCCTGAAATCCCACTCCAATCATTGAAGTAAAAAGCATCTGTTGTAGCATTGGTGCTGAACTGCTTGCAACTTCTGGGAGTGCCTATTAGACAAGAACTATAGATAAGCACTAAATACCTGTGGATGATAAAAACAATTCCAGATAATTAAATTAAACGTAATAATTAATTTATGTCGCAAAAATATTAGCAAGAAATCATTTGGATAAGGAAAGTTCAATTTTACTAGGAAGTCCTGGTGTCAGTGTGCCAATCACACCATGATAAATCTGGCACTGCTGACCATATGGTAGGGATTGCTTGAGAATTTCATAAAATTGAGAATGTAAGAACCACAATTTTATTTTGTTGAAAGTGACTTTTTCAAGTCAGCTTATTAATAAAATGAAGTAGACTTGCTGCAGAAAATGGTCTGCTTTCTGCTCCGAACATTAAATNAAATAATTTTATAATGATTTCCAAAATATCCAAAAAAAGAAAAAAAAAAAAGAATGATAAATGTTTTTTTGTATGTTTGTTTGTAAATGCTTATGCTTTAATTAAGAACAAAAAAGTTAATAATGATTTTAAAAAACCGAATATCTATAACCATATGTTTTATATTTTTGATCAGTTGATTAATTTAATACCCACCCGGCTTAACTTTTTAAGATACTTTTTTATGTGTAATCTTTGACAACCAAGTTAAACATGCCATTTGCAGTGTGTTTGAGTTCTTCATTGGCGTATTGTTATACGAAAGTGTTACCCGACACCAGGGCTATTGCTGGGGAAAAGCTGCGCCCGTGGCAAAGTTTGAAAATGGCGCCATTACCACCACCGTTTCACCAATGAATGATTTATAGAAGCTTGTTTAGCTTAACATTTCTTAGTGTTTTAAAAAAAAACATATTTCTTTGAACTGGGTCTGAATCAAAAAGAAACAAAACCCAACGATTATAATTAAAATTTAGCCGATGTTTTCTTAATTTTCTAGTGTCCATGTCGAATAAAAGAAAGTAATAATTCGTGTCAAATATCATTAGATCTAATGTCCCGCTTCTTTCAAAGAATTTTATTTTCATGGATTTGGACCGGAGGACGGCCACCCATTTCGCCCCCCCCCCCCAATCGCACTGCTATGCCTGACACTCATTTTTAGCACAGTTTATAAACAGTGGTCAAATGGCCATTAATCTAGTTTTAAGGTTATTAAAATTCCCTTTATTTTGAACACTATAAGGCTATATAAATATTGGTCAAATGGCCATTGACCTAGATCTATGCAGTGTCTGATAAACATTTTGGATGCCTGACGCAAGCAACGAAATGATATTAAAAAAAACAACCAAAAAAAAACAAAACAAAAAACAACAAAAAAACCAAGCCTCTCCTCTTGGAATTCTCAACCGGGGTTGCCCGCTCCACCTGAGGGTTCGGCAGGTAGCATCAGTGAGTGCCGACAGTGTCAGTGAGTGCCGACAGTGTCAGTGAGTGCTGACAGTGTTAGTGAGTGCCGACAGTGTCAGTAAGTGCCGACAGTGTCAGTGAGTGCCGACAGTGTCAGTGAGTGCCGAAAGACCCAGCAAATCAGAAATAAATCGTTGCAATGGCTACAAAAATTATCCCTGATATGACTGTTAAGGATTATGATTTTGCATCTGGATATTTTATCTTGCCATTGTGCGACTCATACTGTTTTAAATTGTCATTGTGCAAGTTATTCTGTTTTATATTGTCATTGTGCAAGTTATACTGTTTTATATTGTCATTGTGCAAGTTATGCTGTTTTATATTGTCATTGTGCAAGTTATACTGTTTTATATTTTTTCATTGTGCAAGTTATACTGTTTTATATTGTCATTGTGCAAGTTATACTGTTTAATATTGTCATTGTGCAAGTTATACTGTTTTATATTGTCATTGTGCAAGTTATGCTGTTTTATATTGTCATTGTGCAAGTTATACTGTTTAATATTTTTTCATTGTGCAAGTTATACTGTTTTAAATTGTCAATGTGCAAGTTATACTGTTTTATATTGTCATTGTGCGAGTTATACTGTTTTATATTGTCATTGTGCAAGTTATGCTGTTTTATATTGTCAATGTCCAAGTTATACTGTTTCATATTGTCATTGTGCGAGTTATGCTGTTTTATATTGTCATTGTGCGAGTTATACTGTTTTATATTGTCATTGTGCGAGTTATACTGTTTTATATTGTCATTGTGCAAGTTATACTGTTTTATATTGTCATTGTGCAAGTTATACTGTTTTATATTGTCATTGTGCGAGTTATACTGTTTTATATTGTCATTGTGCAAGTTATACTGTTTTATATTGTCATTGTGCAAGTTATACTGTTTTATATTGTCATTGTGTGTTATAGGGAGCTTGTTTACATAATATTTCTCGTGCGTGCCCTCTGATTGACCCCGCATGAGACGCTGTGTTCACAAAGGGGTGTGGCTTAGGTCTTTGAAGTGGCTTGTTTACAATCGGCTTCCAATTACGCATTGGGTAGATTGTTTTCGGGTAATTTCTGGAATATACTCCTTAACCCGAGATATGTAAACAACACGTCATAAGCCCTTCTCGAAGCATCTTACTCTACATATATATAAGGGATTGACAGGCAGGACGGGAGAGATTTCCGATAGATTTTCTTAACATTACGAGGCGTGTTTTATTCTTTGTGTATTTGTGTGCTCCTACTTATATGTGTTTATTTCGCATTATTTATTGGCATCATTATTTCTAATTGTATTAACTGTGTACCGGTACGAGATCTACCATACTGTAAGTTGAAGATTGTAATTTTATTTTATTTTATTTTGTAATTATCTTAAGACATAATAAATCTTAATTAATTGTAACTAGAAACTGTTTTGGGTCGTATCTTTAATATTGTTGATTATATGGTATCGTCCTTTGTTAGGCACTGTTTACAACGAGCCAATTAAAATAGGAGATTAATTTTTCCCAATACAAGTCAGTGCGTAACATTGTGCAAGTTATACTGTTTAAATATATTTATGGAATTTTACAAGTTGTCTATCGCTCTTTTAAAAACGTGAAGGATTTAATGATTTTTTGAAAGTCCACATTTTTTGACACGTTTTTTATGAATGTTCAAAGGAATAGAATCGCCAACATGTATGTCCACTGTTGGTTTTAACTCAGAATTTGATTTTATTTCAGTAATTTCAGGCTGGATTAATAAAAAAAGAAGTTATATAAATTGACAGTGAAAGTCTATGCTCAATTTTCGTTCAATGTCTAGAAGTCTGTTTACAAAAAACAAAAAAAACAGTTGCTAGTAAAAGTATATGTACTATTGACAAATTAAAAAAAAATATGTATGTATAAAAAGCCACGTGAAGATTCGGTTGTTATATCATGTATTTAAAATATATCCCTTCTCGATTACAACTCTGTTTTTGCGTCAGCTGCTGCCAATAACTGAATAAGGCGCACTTGATAGTCCACAGTTTACGTCATCGGGAGACCGATTATTTGGCATAAAGGTAGGAGTATGGTAGTTTCAGATGTGTGCTAAGTATTTATTTTATTAAGAGTATGTATTGTTTGCAAATTTGCAACAGTGCTAAAGTGCATCCCTCAAAGCAGCTGATAGTTAACTGATACCATCTTAAAGTGTTGCACTTTTTTTCTCTGTGAAACCGACCGAAGGTTAATAAATTAGGGGTCACAATATCAATTAGACTCGGAGGAAGTCCAGTGAGAAGTCTTGAGTTGACCTCACTGGAAGACATACTAAAGTGGCAACAATGATATTCAGGTATTCTTTCCTTTATTTAAGAAATTGATTTGCCAATTCATGGCGAATGGTGAATTGAGTCGCCATCTCAGCAATGCCGTAAGAAGAAGCGTGGAGTTAATTTATATGCACTGAGAGGAAACATTGACGCTGTCAAACATTAAATATACATCACCTCTACTTATAGCAAACCATTTAAACCAGTGGTTCTCAACCTGTTGGTAGCGACCACGTTGCGGGGTCCAATGACCCATACGCAGGGGTCGCCTATGACCATCGGAAAACACATATTTATGAAGATACCGAAAATGATTTTTGGGGCAACTGCATTAAAGGGTCTCGGACTTGGGAAGGATGAGAACCACTGATTTAAACGATCAAATATATTATTGTACAATAAATGAACGTTTCCAAATGTCCAATTTGAAAGCCCTGTTAGAAGCATTCTGAGAAAAACAGATGTTTTTTTGGGTCCTGTCCAGCTCATATATGTTTTCTTTTCTGCCTCTTCAGGTCGATGGCATGTAATGAAAACACGCTAACACTGTAAAATCTTAACGGGAACCTAGACGGGAGAGCAGAATTGAATGTATCAACGCTATTAAATATGAAATAAAGGGAATTCGAGAAGCTCTTTATGAACTTTCATGTAGTGGCTGTATCTGATCTTGTAGGCATCATGAAGCAGACAGAAACACTTACACCATAAATTGAGGATTATGTTTTTTATAGTGATGATCAATGTCTGGTATGACATCTTAGGCAGGGTAAATGTTGTCAGCAAAACTATGCAGGATGTCTCTGTGGATCGTATATTGCAAGAATACCAATGAATAACGGCAATGAATTTTTATTCGATTATCGTGCTAATAGATTTGGAAATGCTCTATAGTCACCACAAAAATAGCTGAAGTTTTAGATGTAGAGAGCATTTTTAGAAAGAAAAGGAGAAGAAGAAAGAGAAGTAGGCTGTTTGAATATGGGTGCATTGACGAGGTTCCAAATGCAGATGACCCAGGGAAAAAGAATCACGTGTTCAATGTAATACCGGACAGTGGTAGAAATTGTTTATAAGAGAGATTTGAACAGCTGATAAGTTTCAATAACACATGGGGATTTTTTAAATAACCTAAAAATCTGACAGACAAAGATAAGTTCAAAGCAGCAGGTCAAGGTTTGAGGAATAAGTTAAGCTATCAAGAAAAAAAATATATCTCTATAAATGGATGTGATCTGTTGACTTAACTAGTTACAAAGAATTATGATATAAGGCTTCCAAAAGAAGCCGCTAAATTTATAAACACTAATAAGTTACAGGATGTCCTGCCACATCTTTGGGTAGCATTAACAATATAGCTTACCATAACCATGACTGTAGCCACTGGCAAGAGAAACTTTAGTAAAAGAATGCTTATAAAAAATATTTACGATCATCTACGTCTAAAGACAGAATGAATCCTTTTAATTTAATTATGTTTTTCTTTTTATCTAATAAAGGACGCGCAGCAGAAACAGCGACGTGCAGAACGCAAATGGCGGAAGTCTGGATTGACCGTGCACAGACAAATCTTTGCTGATTACAAGGAACGAACTAAGAAGTTGGTCCTTGCAGCTAGGACTGAATATATCATTCACCATAGTGTAGATTTTGGCTCCAGTAAGGACTTATTTCGTATTGTGGGTCAGCTGACCGGTAAACAGAGGGACACATTTTTGCCAAATAACATTGCCGTAGGCGAGCTGCCAGACGCTCTAAATAATTTCTTTATTAAGAAAGTTACGAAGATCAGAGCGAGACTTGACCTTCGCACCGATGCTCCCGAATTCTTGCCGTTTAACGGCACTCCCATGAGCTAATATTGGGAGGTCACTGAATCACATGTGAAGAAAATCCCGGTTGACTCACCGAAAAAGTCATGTTTGCTCCACCCTCTTCCGGCAGGGCTGTTGTACGAACTTTTGGATGAAATAGTCCCTATCAAAACTAGAATCATAAATAAGTCTTTGAATACAGGTATTGTTCCATAATCTTTTAAAGAGGTGGTTGTAACTCCATTGCTAAAGAAAGCAAATATGGACCCAAATGTGTTGGAAAATTATCGCCCAATCTCAAATCTACCTTTTGTTTCCAAAATTGTAGAGAAAGTCGTTCTCCGCCAGATCCTGAACCACCTCACTAAGTGTGTCTTGTTTGAGCTTTTTCAGTCGGAATACAAGGCGAATCACTCTACTGAGACAGCCTTGTTGCGAGTCGTAAATGACCTTCTGCCATCTTGTGGTGAGGGCAGGGTATCCCTTTTTGTCGTTACTTCATCTATCGGCAGCATTCGATACGCTTGACCACGGCATAATTCTCAAACGTCTGCAGAAAACGTTCGGTTTCACCGATACCGTCCTAAGATGGTTCCGCTTGTATCTGACAAATCGGGGCCAATCAATTATCGCAAACGGATTGACCTCGAAGCAATCTATTATCGAATTTGGAGAACCCCAGGGCTCGGTCCTAGGTCCTGTGCTTTTCACTACGTACGTTTAGCCCTTGGGAGCATTGATCAAGCAGTATGATATGCTCTATCACATGTTCGCGGATGATACCCAACTTCAGCAATCCGTGACCCCCTCCCAGTTCCCTCAGCTTCTTAGTATAACACTGAAGACAGTGGAATCAGTTGAGCACTGGATAAGCATAAACAAGCTCAAATTGAACGATTAAAAGACCGAGCTTATCCCCATTGCTACCGCTTAAAAGCTCAAATGTGTAAATAACACACCAACCCTTTCTCTCTCAGGTATACAGATTGAATTTGCTCAAACAGTGTGAAACCTGGGTATCTACTTAGACAGATCCCTATCAAGAAAAATCAAATTAACATGATTTGCAAGGCGATTTTTCTAGAGTTGCGCAGAGTTAATCATATCAGACCTTTCTTAACGTTTGATGCAACAAAGAGGCTGATGTCTGCATTCGTGCTATCATGCATGGAATACCGCAATGCTCTCATGGTGAGTCTTCCAGCTACGGTCCTGTATAAAATAAAAAAAACAGAATAATGCGACTCGCATTGTTTTTCACAAACGCAAATTTGACCATGCTAAAACACTTCTTAGAGAGTTGCATTGGCTGCCGGTCCGCGGTCGCATAGAGTACAAAATTGCAACTTTGTGCTACCGCTACTTGCATGACCTGGCGCCGTCCTATCTCAAAGCGCTCATCACGCCTTATGTACCCACTAGACAACTCCGCTTAACCGATAATGGCAAACTCTCGATACCACGTGTTTGCCTTGAGACTTACGGAAGGCGCACATTCGCATTTGCTGGCCCTACAATTTGGGACACACTTCCAGCCGCTCTCAGAAACAGCCAGACACTGGAGTCTTTCAAAACCGATTTGAAAACATATCTATTTCGCAAACACCAGTTGTGGTGATGTTGTCTACCATCTTTTCCAGCTAGCTATTATCTCCTAGATGTGTAGTGAACTTTGTTGTTTATGGCTGCGAGGGATGAAAGACTTAGAATGGGTTTTCTCGTATGTAGTTTTTGTAATGTTGCGTTTTGTATTTCAATGTGGTAAAATATAATTTTTTTCATTTCTCTTTTATAATGGATGACTTTGTACCGCGCTACAAGCCTTTCAGGATGAAGCGCTATTTTAAAATAAGCTTTGTTATTATTATTATATGCATATTGATTTATGACAGGCCAATTATATATACATTCTAGCAACTGTACATCTCGGCACCAGCGTGAAAATAATAATGATTAAAATGTCCTAGAAAGCTTTATTGTGTTTAAAGTTTTTGTTTCTTTTTGTTTTTCTTTAATTTCTAAAAATTTAGAATCTTTAATTTTAATTATAAAATAATAGACAAAGGCTTCAAATTTACGAATGACAAATTAAAAGAATGTCCAGAAATAAATCGATCATTCCTGAAATTTCTGAATTCAAAATTGAACAGTTCTCTAAACAAATGATTCGGACCAACAATTTGTAATAATTGTTCTATTGTAACCATGGTAACTAGTCCTGCTACATTGAAAAAAACGCCTATGAACAGGTTTTTATTGTTATCTGGTATTGATTAATTTAAAGCACTTAATATTCCTGCGGAGATCTTCGGCAGCTGTTCTTTACACACAAGGCAACGAGTTGGTAATACTTTTTTTTTTTTAATTTTTGGGATCCTTTTTTATAAATTAAATTTGCTTTAAAAAAAAACAAAAAAAAAAAAACAACAAAAAATAATTGGAAGCCACAAGTCATTATAGATTAGAAAAACAAGTAAGAGACGCACTATTTCATTTGAAGAATATTTGATGATCTTGATAAATAACAAGGAAGTATCATCAGGAAATGGTTTTGAGATTTTTTTTTTTTGGTCTGACCACTTAGATGTTGATTCAGATGGCACTCTCAAGAGTGGTTGCGTTAACCCATTGTAATTATCGCACCAGATAGTCTTTCCTTGTGTGAACCTGTACACCGCTGTGAAAGATAATTGCAAAATAATGTTATCTTTAAAGAATCCTCATTAACCAAACATACACTATTTAAGACCTGCACCAGGACACCGTCTTGCGTTTATTAACTGACAAACGTTGAGGTGAATTTTCTTTGTCCATATAAAACATATCTCGTATAACTATTGACACTAAGTAAAAGGATAGGACTTGTAAAATCAATAGAAGAGGATGTGATTGCCTTCCCAAAAGTCTCCCAATTGTGTTGTTATAAAGTTATATGGTTTTGGCAAATTTAATCTGTTTTAAGATTTGGCTCGTGTTTAAGCAATACGTAACAGAGGACTTAAACCAATATACAAAGAAAGACGATACCAAAGCTGGTGATATTAAAATTATTAAATTTAATTCTAGTATTAAATTTATATAAAAATACGAAATCCAATAGGTATGCAGTCATGGGGTGCTGATAGGACGGCGGACAGTTTTAAAAGATATTTATACTTTCAATAAATTCAGGTCTTGAGGAACATAGCTTTATGTTTGGTTTCATAAAGAATGACAAATTAGAATTTAAAGAAAATTTCTAAATAAAAAGCCCAAAGAAAAAAGACTATACAAAGTGACCAAAATGGTTCCACTGTACAATGCCGCACCTTAAGGATACGATTAACTTTGAATGCCAATAACCCAGTAGCGCACCCATTCTAAATAGGGTCATGCGGACAAACGAGAGAGCATCTACGTCGCATAAAGACTAAGACGGTCTAGTGCTTGCCTTCTGGCACATTTCCTGTGGTAAAATGACGATTCCTAACGACTTCCACCTGAAAAAAAGTTAAAATCCCGAAGCAACACCCTGAAGACCTCTATGTATCTCAATTGGCTATCCAGGACACACGTTAACATTTGTACAAGTTCAATAGTTAAATAGATATTTTAAAAAGAAGGGGCTGTGACTCCCCATAGATGAATGTATAAACTCCCTTTATTACAAACTATTGTAATGCCCTCTAAAAAATGTGGACTTGCGAATAAACTATTGTAAACATGATACAATCCCATTTCCAACAAGATATAATTTATAAAATAACACTGAAGAGTTCCCGAGAAATAAATTATTAAACCTATCCCGTAAGCACACACAGTGGTTTTCCCCAAATCTAAGCATTATACGCGAGGTAACTTCTTTCCTGCCGTGTAGTGCATAACCCCGAGGTCAACGTCCATGACAGTTTCCTAAAGTTGCGGCAAGCCCGGCCTCAGGTAGAATAACAACTGCATTAACTTACAGCACAACAAGTGAAAAAAACATAATCCTCGAGAGATAAAAATATTGCTATACAAACACGCAAAGAGTAAAATCTTGTAAGGCTCCCATAAGTATATTAAGTCTCTTCCCTGGCTAGGAGAGCTCTCAGTTTATATAAAGGGAGAAAGCTGGAACCCTTCAGAAAAGAAATTCCAGAAATTGCATCACCCGATGGAATTCTTTGGAAAAAATTAGAACGTAAACAACCTTTTCTCAATCGAGGGAGGGGTGGGCTTGTTGCAGCACTAAATATTTAATATGTGACGTCAAGCCCGGGGGTGGGCAAGTGGCGGTCGCCACAACGCCACGTTTAAGTCAAATTAGGTCAACACACGTGCTATAACAGTGTCGCAAAATATCATTAAATTAAGACCCGTACTGGCTTCAAGACATTGGGAATCTCGGTGTCCCTAACACACACACACACACAAATATATGTTATATATATAATTATTTATTTATATTTGTGAGTCAGTATGTATATATCACAATTTTATTTTTTAAATAATAAAACACACCTTATGGTTATCTCCTTAATGATTATCATGACTTAATTTGAGTGAAAATTAATGGAAATCTATTAAAATATATATAAGAGATAGGCTATTTTAAGAAATCTGTCAAGTCGGCCTAGGTACCAATTGAATGTGGACACTTTATTATTTACATTTACAAGGAAAGAACATAAGGTTTTATTATTCACTAGTGATTATAGGCTAGATATTAAATTGAAAAAATTATCATAGGGCATAAAAACAAAGTTTGAACAATGAGGAAACAAACTTAGGGGCTTTCGAAAACAACAGGTGATATGATAGTTGTAATCCAGAAAACTGACGAAGATGTCATTGGTTATTTTACAGTTTTTTTTGTCCCTGTTAAATAATATGTCAACATTTATTGCTAATCCATTATTTTTAGCGATCTTAGTTCAATGTAAATGGAGGCATGCTGTTGAGAGTCAGCCTTTCGCAGATGACATGCAGCTGTACAAACATACACATCCCTCTCTTGTCAAACTCCGCTATTCACACCTTGCAGGAGTGCATTGGTGATGTCAAATCATGGAGGACTCTCAGCAATTTGAAGCTGAAGGATGACAAAACGGAAGCACTCCACATTCACAATCCTGAATCATCCTCTAACTTTCCTACAATGTACCAACATCATATGGCTTTAACCAGCTCTCCCTATCTCGTTTCAAGCAGGTAGCTCAGATATAGAAATCACAATCTCTGCTAGAAATCTTGGTAATATTCTTTCTGACAACATTTCTCTCAATAATCATTTTTCTGACATCTGTCGCTCTGGGTACACAGCTATCCGTCAGATCAGCTCCATCCGCCACTACCTCACAGTTGGCGCAACGAATAACACTATCTGTGCTCTTGTTCTCTCTCGTCTTGACTATTGTAACTCTCTTCTGTCAGGTTCACCAAAAAATTTCATTAAAAACTTCAGAAAGTTCAAAACTCAGCTGCTAGGTTGGTTCTAAAGGCAAAGAAATGTGATCACGTCACTCTACTACTTCACTCACTCCATTGGCTCGCATTGACTACAAGCTGTCTGTTCTCTGTCATAACTTTTTCTCTGGTTCCTGCCCTTCCTATCTTACGGAACTTCTTTTTGTCTATTCACCCATTTGAAAGCTTCGTAACTCCGCAGACACGCGTATTATTTCTGTTCCCATAACACGCCTTCAAGCATATCATTCTCTTTCTGTACCCTCAAAAAATGGAATTCTCTCCCATTACACCCCATACCTCAAAACTGCCCTCAAGACACATCTCTTCAAACTATACTATACCGACTCATGCTCATCCCCCCCCACCCCTCTAACAGATAAGCAACGATAAGCTGCTGGGTGCTGTACATGGCTAGACAGTGGTAGATAGTACTTTGTTGTTTTTTAATGTATAATTTTCTGTCATTGATCATTTTTATGTGAGGCGCAGTTAGCATCGCCCTGGGTTTGTGCGTACTGCGCTATAGAAAACAACCTTAATAATTTTACTAATGGAGGCGATTTTTGTTTCATAGTTACCTGTTTTTAAAATGAACACTCAACGAGACTAATTTTCATTATTGATAAAAATGGTTTTTATAAGTCTAATATCGTCGTTGTGTCACAAAACAAAACAAAAAACAAAAAATATTAATTAAACAAATTGTACAATATAAAAAAAAGAACAATCCTTGCATCTTTTGTTATCCAGGGCGCCATTGTGGAATAGAGAGAGAACTCAGAAAGTTCAAAATCTCTTTAAAAAGCGACTGAAACATAAGAAAAACTAATTGTAAAACAATAAATACTTGATCAGTTAACTATTGAACTATTTAAATTGTACTTCTATTCGGTAAGCAGGGAGTTTTTAAGTTTAACAATGCGCTAAATAATGATCACTCCTCAATGGCGCAGAAACATGAGATCACTTCCATTTTCATAATACAAAAACAATATAAACGCACCACTCTGTGACTGATGGTAGATCTGTCGGGCCAATCATGCGATATCCCATGATCGATTAGAATAATATAATAAATATAGCTTTTGGTACAGTTGTCTATTGTGCCATAAGTTGAATCCGGCGCTGACTGTATTTAGGGTTAACTTCTTTATGGCCATGCGACTATGGCCAGAACTATAAAGTAGATCGTCCCATTCAATCATGCTTGACGTCATCGTCGCCGGTGGTAGAAAGTTCAAAGTTCAAAGCTATTTGAAGAACATCCTGACAACTAATCCCATTATTTATGGTAATCAAAGACAAAATGGAAAGCCGAAGACGTTATTAATGAGCTCTTTAACTGAACAAACATCAAAGTATGAAATATTTATGAATGTGCTATTGTGATAAGAACAAAAATACAGGGAACGCGAATACGAAACGCGAAAAGCGGAGTAAAGTACCTGGTATAATAGGAAGACGAAAGAGTAACGTCAAAAAAAGGGAGTTGGGGGCAAACAGTTACCCCATGATAAAACATACACCCATGCCCCCATAAAAGGAACGGAAAATAGTTGTTTCACCTGTTTAATTGTGGGCCCCAATTGGGTCGTGGTTTCCACAAGAAGACCCACTGATTTAGAGGCAAAGTACTGATTGAGCTAAGGAATCCGTTCCCAGCTACTACCGAAGAAAAAGTAAGAAAATTCAAGAATGTTAAAATCAACCTTCCCCGCTCCCCAAACCTTTAAAGAATGTGTGTGTGTGTGTGTGTGTGTGTGTGTGTGTGTGTGTTGTTGTTGTTTATAAACCAACTACCATGTGACATGTCAAATATTTCCATATCGTCCAGTTAGTTGTCGAGTAACCATTAAGTGTCACGACTGAGAAATGAACAATTCTTTTGTTTCATATTTATGCGGTTGCCTATGCATTGCAACAATTACATGGCATAGTCAGTTTTATAATATGCATTCCGACTGTCATCAAAAAAATCATCTTATATTTACCGGTGACCTGCGAGGGTACCGTGGCTTCCCAGGACACCGAGGTAGGTGCATAGTTTGGGATCCACTGCGCTATTTCAATAACATCAACTATTTCACACGATGGCCTTTCGGCCGATTTAGCGATAAAGACGATGTGTTTTTAAAAGTAGATGTCAAGGGTGGCATAACCACGGAGATAATGTACAGCCGTAGTGGCTTGTAGCTGAGTTCAACTCACCGCCATGACAGGAGACTTATGAGTGAGCATTGAGTGGAATGAAACATTCTTAAGCTTCATGTAACACAATTTAAAAGATGAGTATTATTTTGCAAAGACACAACCTTATTTTAAATCGTTGGAAGTACTGCCATTTGTATTTTTTTTTTCCGTCCATTTTTGTCTGGGATTTTCAAACAAAAAAAGTATGTGTACGCGTGTGTGAGGGGGGGGGGCTTGAATATATACATTTTCGTAAATCATAGATATGATATATCCCTTTTAAAGCCTGCATGATTTCCTTCCCAGTATCCAATGTTTAGGTTCTGATAAGATTAAGAGCCACAAGGTACACATCATATTTACTGGATAGAATATGCCGGGACAAAATGAAAACTATATTAGCAAACGGTATAAGAATTGCCCTATCAGACCAACCGCTACAGCGTGTGCTGCACAAAGGCTTCGTGTTTACATTCAGGATCTGATTCTTGTTTAAGTTGAATTGAAAGAAATCAAAATAGCACAGGAAGCCATCCAAATCAGAAATGTGTTACACCAGTAACCTTGTGGCACTTTAATGAGAAGCTTTGATGTGGCGTGCTTCAGGCTTTCATGTGGCGTGCCTAAGGCTTACATGTGGCGTGCCTAAGGCTTTCATTTGGCGTGCTTAAGGCTTTTCACTTGGCATGCTTCAGGCTTTCATGTGGCATGCTTCAGGCTTTAGTGTGGCGTGCTTCAGGCTTCCATATGGCGTGCTTCCTACTTTCATGTGGCGTGCCTAAGGCTTTCATGTGGCGTGCCTAAGGCTTTCATTTGGCGTGCCTAAGGCTTTCATTTGGCGTGCTTAAGGCTTTTCACTTGGCATGCTTCAGGCTTTCATGTGGCATGCTTCAGGCTTTAGTGTGGCGTGCTTCAGGCTTCCATATGGCGTGCTTCCTACTTTCATGTGGCGTGTTTAAGGCTTTCATGTGGCGTGCTTAAGGCTTTCATGTGGCGTGCTTCAGGTGATCGTGGGGCGTGCTTCAGGCTTCCATGTGGCGTACTTAAGGCGTTCATATAACGTGCTTAAGGCTTTCATGTGGAGTGCTTCAGGCTTTCATGTGGCGTGCTTCAGGCTTTCATGTGACGTGCTTTAGGCTCTCATGTGGCGTGCTTAAGGCTTTCATGTGGCGTGCTTAAGGCTTTCGTATAGCTTGCTTCAGACTTTCATGTTGCGTGCTTAAGTCTTTCATGTTGCTTACTTAAGGCTTTTGATTTGGCGTGCTTAATGCTTTAATGTGGCGTACTTCAGGCTTTCATGTGGCGTATTTAACGCTTTCATGTAACGTGCTTAAGGCTTTCATGTGGCGTGCTTAAGGCTTTCATGTGGAGTGCTTCAGGCTTTCATGAGGCGTGCTAAAGGCTTTCAAGTGGCGTGCTTAAGGCTTTCTCAGAGCTAGGTCATACGTTCCATAGTTATTTACAGTTCAACCAATGATGCATCACAACTACGTGCCTCACAACTAAAAGCATCACAACTACAAGCCTCACTACTACAAGCTTCACAACTACAAACATCACAACTACAAGCATCACAACTACAAGCATCCAAAATAAAAGCATCAGAACTACAAGCGTATCTTGCTTTGTTGTCGATCTACAATTGCCCGTGCATTTTGCCGCTTTTATTCTCGGATTCACAAAATCTAACATGGTTAAGGGAATTAATAAAACGTTTTGAGGCCAGACCTCCGACACGGCTCTTATGGCCCCACTTCTCCACATCTCAAGATATTAACATTGGTGTTAAATGTTGCAGGAGGGAAAAAATCTCAGCTACAGCTTGAATCCCGTTGGGTTCACTGTGCCTCGAGAGACAGGGCGAGACGCTGTAGGAATAACTTAATCAATGCAGGTCCTGGCGTGACATTGACAAGTGTCGAGTCCAAGGCGTCATGCTATTATTGTCTGTGACGTGAGCTGATTTCACAAAGTGATCAGACAAAAAAATCGCACCAAATACAGTTGGTGCCCTTAACGTTTGTATATGTTGAACATTTGTAATTGAAAAAATAAACAAACCTAGGACTGCTTTATATTGGGGTTTGGGGTGGGGGTGGGTGGGGGATAAGTTTAACTATACTCTAATGTTAGATAAGCAGAAACGAGGCTGTTATTAAATAAAATTTAGTGGTTGACACTGACATATAATGTAGCTGATCGGTTTAGAACAGAGGTTCTCAACCTAAGGGTCACGAACCCGGGGGGGGGGGGTCGAATGATTCTTACACAGGGGTCGCCTAAAACCACCGGAAAACACAAATATATGAAGTAGCAACGAAAAAAGCTTTATGTTTTGTGGTCACCGCAACGCGAGGAACTGCACTAAAGGGGCGCGCCATTAGAAAGGTTGAGAAGATCGGTTTAGAACAGAGGTTCTCAACCTAAGGGTCACGAACCCGGGGGGGGGGGGTCGAATGATTCTTACACAGGGGTCGCCTAAAACCACCGGAAAACACAAATATATGAAGTAGCAACGAAAATAGCTTTATGTTTTGTGGTCACCGCAACGCGAGGAACTGCACTAAAGGGTCGCGGCATTAGAAAGGTTGAGAACCACTGGCCGAGAGAAAAAGATTGTTCAAATTAAAGGCAATTTTAAAAAATAGCAACTTTAGGCCTACATCTTGGTTAATTTGAGCAAGCTTACTCTGAAATTTGAGATGTATTTATGACGCACAATATTTGATATGAATCCATGGTGATGGACTTGCAGACGCTTTTTAAAGAATAAAAGTATATCCAGTAAATTGTTCTTTAGATGGAGTCAATTAATGTTTAAGCTACATTGGATGTTGAAGCATGCTTGATGTGTTTAACATTGTTTCTGCGTCAGCTTAGGAGTTACGCCATAGCGAGGAAAGGAAATGTAACACAACAAAGATACGACACATGAGTCGGTTTTGTTATTTCCACACAATACATCTTTCATGTTTTATGCTAACCCATTCCTAAACAATACATTTCCTATACTTATACTGACTCTTACCTACGCAATACATCTCTTATACTTATATTTACACACAAACACACACTTACCCATTTCGACACAGACTATATGCCATCCATCCCATTCCTGGACTATGTTATTTCATTTTTATTTAGATATCATCATAGGCGGCAATATATAAAACAACAACTATTTTTTATCTTTTCTAAAGTAAGAGACCTAGGTACGACTTCTCTAAAGCCACGGAAGTATTTTTACGAATTCCACCCCTTAAGACAGTGGTATTTTGTGCACATGTGATAAAAAAAACAACACTATTTCAAATGACTACTTTGAGACTCTGTCGACTAATTGACCACCGTAAGATAGAAAATTATTTCGCTTTAAAAAATAGTCATATTTTACAATGACGGAACAACAACAATATGAAATGATCAAGTCGCTTTTTGAACTATCATATTTAACTAGACATACAATTTCTTTGTTTGCTGGATGTCCTATAACAGGCGACCAGTCGTTAGCTGGATGACTTATGACAACTTCCATTCGCTAGCTGGATGCCTTATCACAAGCAACCATTTGCTAGCTGGATGCCTTATCACAAGCAACCATTTGCTAGCTGGATGACTTATCACAAGCAACTATTCGCTAGCAGGATGCCTTATCACAAGCAACTATTCGCTAGCTGGATGCCTTATCACAAGCAACTATTCGCTAGCTGGATGCCTTATCACAAGCAACCATTCGTTAGCTGGATGCCTTATCACAAGCAACTATTCGCTAGATGGATGTCTTATCACAAGCAACTATTCGCTAGCTGGATGCCTTATCACAAGCAATTATTCTCTGGCTGGATGACTAATCACAAGCAACCATTCGTTAGCAGGATGCCTTATCACATTTGCTAGCTGGATGCCTTATCACAAGCAACTATTCGCTAGCTGGATGCCTTATCACAAGCAACCATTCGCTAGCTGGATGCCTTATCACAAGCAACCATTCGCGAGCTGGATGCCTTATCACAAGCAACCATTCGCTAGCTAGATGCCTTATCACAAGCAACCATTCGTTAGCTACCTTATGGCTCTATGCAATCCCCCCCCCCCTTTTTTTTTCCCAGCCAAAACCCTCGCTGTACGTCTTCATTATATCAAGGATTTCGTGGCTCATAAACTGGTAGGAGACCGGACCACTAAGCAGATTGCCCTGGATCTGTTTCACTGCTTCAATTATATTTTCTGTACTGGACGTTTTAGTCGGCAA
The DNA here is from genome assembly GCA_964033795.1 of Lymnaea stagnalis. Taxonomy (NCBI): domain Eukaryota; kingdom Metazoa; phylum Mollusca; class Gastropoda; family Lymnaeidae; genus Lymnaea; species Lymnaea stagnalis. The sequence goes on from CAXITT010000011.1 coordinate 605,978, forward strand.
ATACTTTAAGTAGTAGTTTGACAGCGACAAATATGGTCTGGATGGAATCTCAGCCAGGAGAATCATGCGAGTATGAAATGGTATTTTATTTCAATATTCTAGAACTTATGCGTGAGAGTTTTTCAGCAGATGGGGACGGATTACATGATGGTGCCCCAATCCGAATCAGGTCAAAGTTCAAAGAGGTTTTTGAGAGCTCTATAAATTTGTGTACTTGATTGGGAAGAGATAAAATACAGACATCAGATCAGCATGATCTCACAACATCAAAGAACATAATAGATCTGTTACGTTAATGGTAGTATGAACATTATTGTACTTGGAAGTTTATTTACTGTAATGGCAGAACAATGCAACTGATATGACTTTTTTGGGAGTTAATGATTTTTTCTGAGTCTGATGATACTTGCTGTGCAACTCTAAAGAAGATTGATGTGCAACTCTGATGAAGATTGGTGTGCAACTCGGATGAAGATTGGTGTGCAACTCGGATGAAGATTGGTGTGCAATTCTGAAGATATTTTTCGAAAAAAAAGGCAAAAATGTCAAATTCCTAGTTAAATGGCGTACACAATTTCACAATACATAGAAATTGCCCGTTTTATTCGAACTATTTCAGTCCTAGTTACCGAGCGTTGTCTTATCCAGTGCTCTCCGAAAGGACGATGTCAACCCATGTAGCCTCACAAGGAATATACTACCTGTTATCTCACCAGGAATACGACACCCCATGTTCCTCTCGCAAGGAGTACGACACCCCATGTTCCCATCGCAAGGAGTACGAAACCCCATGTTCCTCTCGCAAGGAGTACGACACCCCATGTTCCCATCGCAAGGAGTACGACACCCCATGTTCCCATCGCAAGGAGTACGACACCCCATTTTCCCATCGCAAGGAGTACGACACCCCATGTTCCCATCGCAAGGAGTACGACCCCCCATTTGCCCATCGCAAGGAGTACGACACCCCACGTTCACCTCGCTAGTAGTAGGACACCCCATGTTCAACACACCAGTAATATGACACACCATGTTCACTTCACTAGGAATACGACACACCATGCTCCCTTCACGAGGATAAGATACCAATAAATAACTGATCAATGGTGAAACCACGACTCTGTGTTTGACGAAGAAATAAACGATAGATAACAATTGGATCTATATTTTGGTCAGGTTACGTCAAACTGCACTAAGAGCAGTCAATGATGATTCATGCACCAGTCTTTCCAGCGAACCATCGGTAATAAGCATTTGGGGCTGATTGCCTAATGGACTGTAGGGTAGCAGACACAGACGAGGGAAGAGAAGGAAAATAGAGGGAATATGAGGTTCAGCAAGTGTGTGTCATTGAGTTGGAGATTATTTTTGTACCTAATCTTAGCAAGACGCATTTAAAAATATGATACTAAATCTCTAAGACTTTTGCGTTCAATTAAGTTATTGATTAGTAGGAATTGTTGTATTTGTATGTTGTAAGTTGTATGTTGTATTTTGTAATTTTTAGTTTTACTTTTTTGGGGGTTAAATTTACGCTTATTTAAGAAATTCATTAAAGCAAAATATCTATTTTTAAAAAAAATTAATTAAAAATAAATAAAAATCATAAACGCATTTTAAAACCTGGTTTGAACCAAATGGAAAATTTAAATATCTGATTAACATAATGCAAATGTTATCCCAATTTCCCTCGCTGTCTGCTCGGCGATAGTTTTTTTTTTTTTTTGTTGTTGTTGTTGATATAACTCAAGGCTGTCAAAGCTATTAAAAACGAGTTGTCTTAATCGAATGTAATTTATTTTGAAAAAAGTTACCCTCCTGATATTAAATGCTGCTTAGCACTCGTATTTGTTATCCGGTTCACGGCCCACCTGAATGGAGTAACACCCGTCTAACGGACACAATACTGATCGCATTGTGTGCTTGTAACATGTTGCGGAACAGCTCTTACAAGGACACGCAACAGCGTCCACTGCATGGTCATTACAACAGCGTGGGGTTTAAAACGAGAACAGCTGGTCCCATTCTATTCTGTTGGGCTGTTGGCGTATGTTTGGGCATGCTGTTTGGGCATGCTGTTTGGGCATGCTGTTTGGGCATGCTGTTTGGGCATGCTGTTTGGGCATGCTGTTTGGGCATGCTGTTTGGGCATGCTGTTTGGGCATGCTGTTTGGGCATGCTGTTCGGGCATGCTGTTCGGGCACGCTGTTCGGGCACGCTGTTCGGGCATGCAGTTCGGGCATGCTGTTCGGGCATGCTGTTCGGGCATGCTGTTCGGGCATGCTGTTCGGGCATGCTGTTCGGGCATGCTGTTCGGGCATGCTGTTCGGGCATGCTGTTCGGGCATGCTGTTCGGGCATGCTGTTTGGGCATGCTGTTCGGGCATGCTGTTCGGGCATGCTGTTCGGGCATGCTGTTCGGGCATGCTGTTTGGGCATGCTGTTCGGGCATGCTGTTCGGGCATGCTGTTCGGGCATGCTGTTTGGGCATGCTGTTTGGGCATGCTGTTTGGGCATGCTGTTTGGGCATGCTGTTTGGGCATGCTGTTTGGGCATGCTGTTTGGGCATGCTGTTTGGGCATGCTGTTTGGGTATGCTGTTTGGGCATGCTGTTTGGGCATGCTGTCTGGGAGTGCTGTTTGGGAGTGCTGTTTATCGTGCAATTAAATTTCGACGTTTACGGGAGGGCACTGCGTTTTTGTTTGTTGGTATCCTTGAATCTGTCAGGCAATAAATTTCGCGACCTAGTGAAATCAGCAGACCTTGCACTTTGCTGGCCTGTTATCTCGTGCGTGATTCGATTCCATTTTCACTTTGAGTGGTCGGCTCGGGCTAGGAAACAATACGTGAACAGTATGAAAGCATGCAACTTGCTGGAAATGAATGTCAAGTTTAGCTTTTATTTGCTGATCACTTTACGACTTCGTGGCGTAGATTACATCGTCGGCGTGAAATAATTGCAACTCTAAGCTGACGCAAAGTTATGCTGTATTCCATTTCAAACTGGAGCTATCCAGAAAAGAAGAGTCACTTTGAATAGCAGCTCCATATATCAAACGGAGAGGCATTGTAACTAAGCTGTAGCACTTAGACGGTAAGTATTATCATTGAGATAGCACGTTCAGTAAACGGAATCTCAGCTGTTAAACCTCATTGTCAAGTAGATGCATTCTTGAACAACAGTTACAGCGATACAGATTATAAATTGAAATAAAACTTTATCGACTATCTTTTATGCTAATTAGGTGTTTTTTTTTTTTTTTAAAATGAACAAATAACAAAGGCATTAAAAAAAATATATCGTTTAATAAAAAAAATGCCAGTGGCAAAATTTGAGGAGAAATAAATAAACTTTGCTATTGTAATTTAATATGCTAGAAAAAGTAGTCCTCTAACAATTTTAAATGAATCCAAATTAGACATCATGCTTGAAAAAAAAATCTTCATATCAGAAATAACAGAATGGGGACAAAAGGTTGAATGTAAGTTAATTTTAAATATTTTAAACAATTCTAACACAAATAAACAAATGGAAAGCCTAGATAATTTCATTTTTACCTTTTTTGAAAGAAACAATGAAAATGTCAACAATGTATCTGGTTACATAAACATAAAATACCAAGTAAGGGAAGTGACTCCAAAGTCAAATATTTCAACAGCTGACGGATTGGTTCATGTTCAGGGAAACTATTATTGAATTAATGGGACACGTGATCTAATACGACGAGACACGTGATCTAATATGACGAGACACGTGATCTAATATGACGAGAGAAAAAGTATATTAACAATTACGTACATCTAAGCAGTACATTCCTATGAGCGAACACGTTTTGGAGCGACAGCATCACGCATTGCCCCTGTTCCACAACATTATTTATTCATGAAATATCCATCCCAACGGACCACAACTTCTGTTAAAACAAAATACTGTGGCAACCAAAGCTAATTAAACTAGAAATGACCCAACGACCCCAAAACGAAATGAATTTTTTTTTTGTTTGTTTGTTTGTTTGTTTTGTTTTGTTTTTTTTTGTTTTTTTTTGTTTTTGTTTTTTGTGCGTGTTTTAATTTGAGGCCGAGGTAAAATGAAGCCCGGCCCCCTTCTACCAATCAAATTATTGGACGAATTCAGAGACCGGGGATTGGATTTACACGCCGGCGTTCCATTTCTTCTGTCTTACGAAGCACTTAGAAATCCAGGAATGAAATTGCATCCCAGAGATCTTCTTCCATTACAGCTCGCAGAGGATTATTTTCTGGAGGTGAAGAAATCGGGATTTATTCCCCTTGAAGTATACATTCTGGAATTGAAAACTTTGAGTATAATGCTGGAAGCGGCAGTGCGTAGGTCATTTTTGTTGTGTGCTTAGACATGTTAGAGAACAAAAATCGAGGTCATTGAACATCAGTTAAAAAAAAAACTATGCTTGTGACTTGTACTCTTCGCTGTGCACAAGTTGGCAACAACTGCAAACATTTTCAAACAAAGTCGTTGATACGTGACGTAACTAACCTATTCCAAAATAACCGTTGTTTTAATATGGATTATGTATCTTTCTTTAAACGTCCTGGCTTTTAGCTCAATTAATAAATTAACGGTCGAAAACTGTGAACACCCAAAGTTTTCTCAAAGGGGGCCTTTTGGCTTACATATGACCCTGGTTACTTTTTACGAGGCACGAAAAATTTGAAAAAAGCAAAAATTAAAGAATTAAAATTTCTGTATAAAAAAAAGAGTAGTTTTAAAAAATAGTAATATCGGGGAAAGGATGCAGCGGAGCTAAGTAAAAGGATGGAGTAGGCGCACACAAAAGGAGAGAGTGGGGTTGAGAACCTCTGACTTACCTCATGAAATGTGTTGTAGATATTGATAGGTACACAAGGGCGCCATCAAGGGCTAGCGAGACGTTCACATGAGTGCCACCATTAGGCTATTGAGATGGGCGCCACCAGCTTAGGTCAAGGGTGGTCAGGGGACAACCCCACCCCCTTTAAATGATTAAATTACTATCATTGACAGAAAATACTAAATGAACACAACTCAAAGTGAACTTAGCACTAAAAAAAATGAGCTTATCCTTAATTAGGACCCTGAAAGTGCTAAAATATTTTGAAACGAATTAATTATTTGAGTCCACCAAAGTCTCTCAGTGTTAGTGAAAGACTGAGAGCCCCCCCCCCCCCCCCCCCACCCCACACTACAAAAAAAAAAAAAAAAAAAAAAAAAATCTAGGAGCGCCTTTAGATGTACATATCATATTCAATGCAGTTTAAACATGATTTGATGTAAAACAGATTTTAATATTAATTATCTAAAAATTAAGATTTCGGACTCGAAAAGATATTTAAAAAAAAATATTTTAACATTGAACTTCTTCCTCTTCAATATTTTGAGGGCTCACGATCAATGCATTGATCATTCTGGCGCCTATGGTTCAGAGGGGTTCGCGACGTAACTGTACATTGTTTTTGAAGTGGATCCTTCATTGGTTGCAATGGCTACTCAGCGATGGTATTATGAACTTTGTATGGGCTGTCAGACCAGTGTCCAGCAACTCTTAAAGTAAATAAATCTTAACTGAAAGTACGTTGGTTAAATAATACGACACCTTAGTTTGAACCATTTTAATATTAAATTGTATTACTTCATGAAATTGACGTTTTCATACAATTAAATTAATCTCCACGTTGTATGGCCTGGACTAGCTAGCAGCCCTGCTAAAGAAAGCCAAGAGACACCGGTTAAACTTTTTTAAAAAAACGTACAATATTAATATTTAAATAAAAAATGTAGGAGAAACCAATCAGTACACTGCGCTCTATTCCCAGCGGTAATGTAGATAAGGTCAAGCCGATCAGTCACACTAAATAACACGAGTAGCGCTGCTCTAATTTTCTAGGAACTTTCAGGTTTAAGTTTAACCAATACAGTGGACCGTCAATATTCGTAAAATAGCCTTCCATGTCGATATTTATCCGTGTCAATATTCATCCATGTCGATATTAATCCATGTCGATATTCATCCATGTCGACATTCATCGATGTCAATATTCATCCATGTCAATATTCATCCATGTCAATATTCACCCATGTCAATATTCATCCATGTTGATATTCATCCATTTAAATATTCATCCATGTAAATATTCATCAATGTCAATATTCCTCCATGTCGATATTCATCCATGTCGATATTCATCCATGTCGATATTCGTCCATGTCGATATTCATCCATGTCGATATTCATCCATGTCAATATTCGTCTTTTTATTTTTATTCCTGTTAATTTCTTTGATTTTTTTTTAGATATTCGCCGAACATTCGATATTTGTTCCTACTACCCCGCGAGCCAATCGATCTCAGGCGGTGATTCTATGTACTAATTGATTCATTTTTAATATTTATGAGTTTTTGCAGCTATTTTTTACAGAAATTTTTTAATCAGAGATTTTTTTTAAAAATAATAAATCATTCAGCAGAATTGACATTGCAGGATGTCATAATGGAAGCTTACCCCCTACTAAAAAATACCCTAACCTTATTAAATAAAAAAAAATTAACAACAGTAATTGTTTTTGTTTCACCGCCCTTGTGGAAAAATAGACTTGGTGTACACGGGGACACACACTGCCCAAGTAGGTCTATGTTTGTTTGCTTCAGTGGTTTGGGAGGTGGCGAGGGGAGACGGGGTTTGGGAGGTGGCGAGGGGAGACGGGGTTTGGAGGTGGCGAGGGGAGACGGGGTTTGGGGGGTGGCGAGGGGAGACAGGGTTTGGGAGGTGGCGAGGGGAGACGGGGGTTGGAGGTTTTGAGGGGAGACGGGGTTTGGGAGGTGGCGAG
>CAXITT010000011.1:619897-641395 GCA_964033795.1 Lymnaea stagnalis
TTATTAAAACATGTAAACTAAGTAAATACAAATGAGACACTAGGATAGTAACTACTATTCTATAGAAACAATGAAAATGGCTATAAAAAGAGGACACTTTGACACTTCAGGATTAAACCGAAACAGAAAATTTTCTTTCTAAGTCTCTCTCTTTTATTTTCTTTCTCTTCATCTTTCCATCTCGCTCTCCTTCTCTCTCTCCATCTCTCTCTCCATCTCTCTCTTTCTCTATCTCTCTCCGAACATGAAACAACAAACACCATGAAACAAAGCTCTGGTATCCGCCATACGTATTAGGAAACACAATATTAGAAGAGTACCCATTTTTGAGATTATTAAACCGATTTATGAGATAATAAAACCATTAAATGAGATTATAGAACCCATTTTTTAAAACTTCGTTGTAAAATTTTATTTTAAAAAAATGTTAGCAGTTGAGAAGACGTGTACTGGAGTAAATCATCTTTAAAGAGCCTCATTTGATTTCTGAGACATTCCAAAGCTCGCTGTGCATGAGATCACACCTAAATTCCATATTCGCTTTACTGGCCAGATCTGTTAACCCATTCCATTACAAAACTGAGACTGAAAGGGAACATAAATAACAAAACAAAACACAACAAGAAAAAAAAACACAGAAATAACGCCCACTCCGACATCTCCTCCCTGTCACTGACTTATCTAATTGGATCAGCTGTACATTCCCGAGGTAACCATGCGCCATAAACAGAGTCCAGCAGCCCGCCATCCATTACAGGACATACAGTTGAGTCCCCCGGTAAAAATAAGCCGAGGTCCATTGATTTGTTTCTTTTCCTTTCACTAGCTCTAATTTTAAATATCTCTCTCCCTCTCTCTTACTCTAAACTTCTCTTTTTTCCCCCTATCTCTCTTTTTCTGCCCCCCTCTCTTTCTCTCTCTCCCTCTACCTTTTCTTCTAACTTGTTATTTTCACAACTTCCTCCCCCCCCTCCTCTGTTTCTCTCCAAGTTTGTCTCCCCCATCTCTCTCTCCCTCTCTATTTCATGACCCTTCTATTTCTCTTCATCTAACTTTATCTACTTTTCATTATCTTTAACTCTCACTCCCTCTCTCTCCGTCTCTCTCTCTCTCTCTCTTACTCTCATTCTGTTCCTGTCATATTCCCCAAGTTTATCTAATGCTCTGTATCGAACAGTCCTATACTTCACCACACTCTACCACGAGGTACACCACGTTCCTCTTGTTCTGATTGATAGTATGCAGTGAGCGCGAGATACAGTAGAATTAAGAAATAATACTACAATAGGAAGGTCAGGTAAGAAATTGACATGTCTGTGGAGTGTGTCCGACGTCTTGCTCACTTTTCTATATGAGATTATTATAGTAACATATTATTTTAAAATAATAAAGCTTATGGGGAAAACCCCGTTATGTGATTTAACATTAGAAAAGATTTTTAGAACTATATGGAGACAATTTCTCATGATGGGTAGAAGGATAGAGGTTTGAAAATAGTGGGAAAGAAATAGAAGAGAGAATATAATTATGGCCCAATAGAGAGGAACGGAAAGATTAAGTGAAGGAGATAACGGGGAGAGAGAAATGGAGAGGGACAGATAATGAGATAGACAGAAAAAGAAAGAGGAAGGGACGTGGAGGGGACGCAACCCGCCAGGCGCTTGAGTGGCGACAAAATATTTATCACAGCCAACAGTTTAACATTAGATTTCAAAATTACGGTCGACTGTACCTTGTCGGGTGCTCCAGTCAGTCTTGAAAGGTGACACTCGCGATATTGCGGCGAGCTGTAGGTCGCTCCCCTTACAAACTTAGTGCTTCCACGGTATTCGTTCCTCACGACTTTGTAACCTTTCTGATAACCAACAATCCCGTTCACATGCTACGTCTCCATTTCTCATTTGTTCATCCCCTCTCCCGGCGAGTGACCAGTCGAAACCCACTGTTAGTCCTACTTGCTCCCGAAATCCAAATGGAATTGTTGGTGGCGTCAAATTCTCCGGTGCTCCATCTCATTTCAAAGATAGCCGCCCTGATTTCTCCCTCCCCCGAATAATCGGAAGAAAATACTTGTGTGACGTCCACTGTCAGGACGTCTCACTCTCCTTTCTTCAACGGAGCCAAAGTACGTCGTCCACCATAAAAAAAAAATGGCGGAGGAAAATGAAACAAGGGGCTACGTCCGGCGGACTTCTCTGGCGTGAAAGCTAATGAAAAGTAATACCATGAAAGGACGGGTGGAAAGCTGCAGGGCCACCTCGTGAAATTTTCGTATCGTTCCGTAAGCTGGGCCGGATTAATGGTCCCCTCCTCCCCCCTCCCTACTTAGGACCTGCACGATTCCAGAGATGGAAATAAGGAGGAGGGGGGTGTTCGGGGGGCAGGAGTTACCGAGCCAGACGAAATCACACAGGAGAGGTTCCAGGGTGTTTTTGATCAATTCAGTTGAGATCGTCCGAAACGTTTAAGATTGTTTCCTCTAGCGCTCAAGGGGTCTAGACCCCGGCCATAGAAGGGGTATTAACTCTCATCTCGCGTCTTTACCTCATCACATATTGGCCGGGGGGGGGGGGGTTATAGAGGCCTGCACATTAGTGGACCACTACTGGTGCCCTAAAAAAATCTACACGATTTGTTTCAAGCGGTACCATTTTCATTATAGCAATATTCAATAAGAATTATTACTGACATGACCTTGGCTTATGAAATGATTGATGCCTTTAAAATTAACTTGTATTCAGTCAGTGACCCGTGAAAATCAGCTTTTATTATCTTACTGTAAAAACTCAACTTTTATTCAGTCAGTGACCCGTGAAAATCAGCTTTTATTATCTGACTGTAAAAACTCAACTTTTATTCAGAGACAGTGGAAATCAGAAACTATTCCCTGACAGTCAAAAGTCAACTTCTATTCAGTGACTGAAAATCAAAATTTATTCAGTGACTGTGAAAAGTCAACTTTCAATGAACATTCGGAAACAGTTAAGGTGCCATCTGAAATCTTAATCAGAACGGCTTCATTGAAAAAAGAAGAAAAAAAACAACTTTTTGTTATATTTTTTTTTTTTTTTTTTTTTTTTACAAAAAACATTATCTTTTGTGATTTGAAAATTCACCGCGTTGGAACAGATTTCAATTCTTACCTGTATCATCTTTCCGCTGCATTAAATATATTACAATCTTTTAGAAACAACGTCGTGTTCACTTGACACCTTCACATTCACATCACTCAGACCGATGTTACGCTCATCAATCATTCAACACAATATTTAACTTTAAAAAAAAATAATAATAAAATAAAATAAAAAAAACCTATCTAAATGATTTAATGAAAATAAAATTTAAAAAAAAATATTTCACGCATTTATATGTGAAACATTGGTGTTATAAAATATATCTTCATTGGTTTTTTAAAAATATTTTTTTTTATGAATATTACAAGCAAACGGTGCGTTACCCTTAGATTCCATTGTTAGGTACGCTATATAAATGGGGGTCAACTTACTATGTTCGGTGGTTCGAAATCCGTTAAGACAACGAGGTTTCAGTGTGGAGATGAAACGTTGGTGGTCGGGTGTCGTGTTGGGGTATTGTGGGGTGGTGTTGTGTGGTGTTAAAGGTTGTTGGAGAAGTGCTGTCGGGTGCTGTGTGATGTTGGTGGGGTATGGTAATATGAGGTATTGTGTGGCTGTGGTGGTGATGTGTGGTGTTCGTGGGGGGTATTGTCTTGTGTTGGTGGTGTTGAGAGGTGTTCTTAGGGTTTTGTGTGGTGTTGGTGGGGTGGGGTAATGTGTGGTGTTGGTGGTGTTGTGGCGGTGTTTGTGGTGTTTGTGTGGTGTTGGTGGTGTTTTGTGGTACTCGAGGGGTGTTGGAATTAACCAGCTTTCTTGTTGGTACACACTGTCATTATGACAGTATTTAATAAAATTAAAGGAGCCTTTGCTGTAACATTCATTTTATGCATCTAATGTACATCTGTACGCTATGTATTGGCATTTAGTAATTAATTTTTTTTTGCATCAGGCCATCTGAGAAACATACACATACAAAGGGACAGAAAGAGAGAGCAAGAGGATTAAAGACAGTGGGAGAGAAAGTGAGAGAGAAAGGGAGAGAAAACAAATGAGAGAGAGAGAGAGAGTGAGACAGAGTTATTATACGTTACATGTCGATCAAAAATATTTTTGAAAAAATATATAAATCACAAAGTTAGTCCATGCGTTTAGCTTCTAATAATATCCCAAGTGTATTAATCGTTATAACGTACGTACAATATCCCAAGTGTATTGACTAAATATAACTAACATATCGTATCCCAAGTTTATTGACTCAATGTAACTTGCATAGAAACTAGAGACCGACCGAAAGGGATTTTCTGAATTTGGCCGAAGCCGAAAATAGGCCGAAAGTTTAAAATGACTTTAGGCCGAAACCAAAAAATAGGCCGAAAGTTTAAAAATGTGTTTCAGCCGAAACCGAAGCCGAAATCGAAAATGAAATATTTAGATGTTTTGAAATTCGTTCCCGCATACATTCTGCATACATCGAAAATGATGGGGATAAGTATAAATATTTACATTCTGTTTATAAAAAATGAGATAATCGTGATCATTAATAAATAAACTTCTAATATAGGGGTCTCAAACTCGCGGCCCGCGAGCCATTTGCGACCAGCAAGACGATATTTTGTGGCCCGCTACATGACAGAAAAGTTTAGTGTAAATGCGCCGGCGCGTTTCCCCAATTCTCATATCTATAATGTGACTCTCCGCGACGGTTTCAGTCGAATATCACCGACTAGTATCTTTCTGATGTTTTAAAATGTTTCTATATATTTTTGTATGATAATTATAATAGTTCGTTCTTAAATATCGCTTAGTTTGTTCTTTTTGATCGTTTAGTTTGTTATTAAAGATCGCTTAGATTGTTCTTAAAGATGGCTTAGTTTGTTTTAAAGATCGTTTAGTTTGCTCTTACATGTCGCTTAGTTTGTTGTTAAATATCGTTTTCGCTGAGTATTAGATGACCGAAAATCCCAGTCGCTTTTGGCCGGATGGCCGAAAGTCTAAGTCAAATTCGGCCGAAACCGAAAAAAACCCTCGAAAGTTAAATTTTCTCTTTCGGCCGATACCGAAATTAAGCCGAAAGTTAACTTTTCAGTTTCGGCCGAAACCGAAACTTGACCGAAAGGGATAAAGTGGCCACTTTCGGCGCCGAAACCGAACCCGAAATTCGGTCGGTCTCTAATAGAAACCACAGCTCCATATATATGTCCAGCCAAGGTGACATTGAGAAGGTTATACAGAAATGACACTACCACCAGAGCCCCAAATGTCCAGCCACGGTGACATTCTCCTCGCCTATATTTTACACCCTTGCTTTCTTAGCTTTATTTTTTGCTTCCTGGGGGGGGGGTGAGGCGGTTTGTCCTCAATTATTCACGCCTTTTCCTCCCGTTCAGCTTGATCACATTTACAAGACATTTGTGATTACTAAATTTTTTGCTTCCTGGGGGGGGGGGTGAGGCGGCTTGTCATCAATCATTCACGCCTTTTCCTCCAGGTCAGCTTGATCACATTTACAAGACATTTGTGATTACTAAACACCAGTTTCTATCAGCCCGTGCCTCCAGACCAGTGTGAAAACATGAGTAGAAGAGATGTGCTCCAGACCAGTGTAATACCATGTGTAGATGAGATGTGCTTCAAGCCAGTGTGATAAATGTGTAGAAGAGATGTGCTCCAGGCCAGTGTGATAACATGTGTAGAAGAGATGTGCTCCAGACCAGTGTAATACCATGTGTAGAAGAGATGCGCCCAAGGCCAGTGTGATAACATGTGTAGAAGAGATGTGCTCCAGGCCAGTGTGATAACATGTGTAGAAGAGATGTGCTCCAGACCAGTGTAATACCATGTGTAGAAGAGATGTGCTTCAGGCCAGTGTGATGACATGTGTAGAAGAGATGTGCTCCAGACCAGTGTAATACCATGTGTAGAAGAGATGCGCCCAAGGCCAGTGTGATAACATGTGTAGAAGAGATGTGCTCCAGGCCAGTGTAATACTATGTGTAGAAGAGATGTGCTTCAGGCCAGTGTGATGACATGTGTAGAAGAGATGTGCTCCAGACCAGTGTAATACCATGTGTAGAAGAGATGTGCTCCAGACCAGTGTAATACCATGTGTAGAAGAGATGTGCTTCAGGCAAGTGTGATAATATGTGTAGAAGAGATGTGCTCCAGACCAGTGTAATACCATGTGTAGAAGAGATGTGCTCCAGACCAGTGTAATAACATGTGTAGAATAGATGTGCCCAAGGCCAGTGTAATAACATGTGTAGAAGAGATGTGCCCAAGGCCAGTGTGATAACATGTGTAGAAGAGAAGTGCTCCATTCCAGTGTGATAACACGTGTAGAGGCGTGGTGCTTCAGGCCTATGTGATAACACGTGTAAGGGCGATATGCTTGAGGCAAGTGTGATAACATGTGTAGAAGAGATGTGCTCATTGCACTCATCTTACAGTTTTACTGCGTCGAAGCTACAACTTAGAATGTCTCTGTCATTCAAATCAGTTTCTTGGAAACAGTAAAGAGTGAAGTAAAGACACTATTTGATTGGGAGATGCTCACACTGTAGATAGTGGTGGAATCCAGGTTTTATTTGGGATATTAGGTTTATATTAGAGAGAGGCAGAACGAGAGAGACAGAGAGAGAGAGAGGTTGGAGAGAGAGGTGGATGGGACAGAAAAAAGGGGATATTTAAAAATAGAGTACTATTAGCTCAGTGGAAATAGGCTTCAATTAACTCCATTGACGTATAACGGGGGTGGGGGTATATTTGAGTTACTAATCATTTTAATTATTGAAAATTCAAGCACTGCCGTCCATCTGGTTTATATCGACGTCACCTCATCTGTATGTTTGCACCGTGCGTCACGGGCTGTGGTTGTAACGTGAGCCTGTGCTGTATGTGTGTGTATATATATATATATATATATAAATATATACAGTGGAACCCGCTATAACGCGCCTCGCCATAACGCGAATTCGGATATAACGCGGTCGTAGCATGGCTCCCAAAATTGAAATTCATTTACTCCATCAGGCCTAAGTTCTTTGAAAATTGTATCCATTGCTTGGAAAGCCATTTTCTAAAGCGAAAAAAAATCACAATTTTTCAAAATATCGTAGACAATGAGCCCCTAAACGCACCACGTTCAAACTAGTATCAAAATTAATGCCGAAAACGAGGCTTTCTTCCGGTATAAATAGTAATTCGTAAGGGATTTCCGCTGTGCTAAGAACGAAAGGAAACCGCGCATTAACGCAACCCCGCTTTTAACGCGATCCAACTTTATGGACCCCGATCACCGCGTTATAGCGGGGTTTCACTTTATATTGTTATAGAGAGCTTGTTTACATAATATTTCTCGTGCGTGCCCTCTGATTGACCCCGCATGAGACGCCGTGTTCACAAAGGGGTGTGGCTTAGGCTTTTGATGTATTTTTGTTTATGCCGCCAGCCACTAAAAATAATTAATCTGTTCCAAATAGTATTTTGTAGAATAAATCTGATTATTCTAGAAATGCCTTGTAGCTGCTCGAAGGCAGGGTTTAGGCGTCGGTAGACCCACCTATATAAGGGATTGACAGGCACGGACGAGAAGAGGGAGATTTTTTCAGAAAAATTTTCTTAACATTACGAGGCGTGTTTTATTCTTTGTGTATTTGTGAGCTTATATGTGTTTATTTCGCATTATTTATTGGCACATTATTCTAACTGTGTTAAATGTGTACCGGTACAAGATCTACCATACTGTAAGTTGAAGATTTGTAATTATATTTTTTTCTTTTCTTTTGTAATGATCTTAAGACATAATAAATCTTATTAATTGTAACTAGAAACTGTTTTGGGTCGTATCTTTAATATTGTTGATTCTATGGTATCGTCCTTTGTTAGGCACTGCTTACAACGAGCCAATTAAAATTCAAACTGTTTTGTGTCGTATCTTTAATATTGTTGATTCTATGATATCGTCCTTTGTTAGGCACTGCTTACAACGAGCCAATTAAAATTAAAATTGGAGATTAACTTCTCACAATATAAGTCAGTGCGTAACAATATATATATATATATATATATATATATATATAAAGATGTATCCTTGAGAACCATAAATGGTTGTGTTACTGTTACGCACTGACTTGTATTGGGAGAAATGAAACTCCTATTTCAAATGAATGGCTCGTTCAAACAGTGCCTAACTAAGGACGATACCATATAGAAATACAATAACACAAGTACGACACCCAAAACAGTACCAATTACAATTAATAAGATTTAACTCAGTAATAATACAATTAAAAAACAAAAGAAATATAATTACAAATCATCAACTTACAGAGTATGGTAGAACTGGTGCCGGTACACAATTAGTACAATGTGCCAATGAATGAAGAATGCGAATAAACACATATAAGCACACAATGAAATAATACATGTCTCGTAAAGTTAAAAGATATCTATCAATCTATCTAAATCTCTCCGAATCTCCGACCCTCTGTGCCTGTCAATCCTTTATATATGTGGGAATACCGACGCGCCTAGAAACGCCTTTACTTTTCCAGAACAAATCGAGAACCTTCGATGAGACACCAGTAGGCATACTAACCAATATGTAATTTGCCGTCAGTTGTAAACAAGATACATCAAAGAGAATTTAAACCACGCCCACAACAAACGCTACCGTCTGCTAGGGATCTTATTTAGGTCAAAGCAAATTTCACGCACGGGGATTGTGTGCTACATAGCAGTTACGCTTGTTAAATATTGAAGTGTGACGATTAAAAGCTCAAAATGGAAATATTTGTTTCATTGCTAAATGTCGGTTCAATGGTTCGTTGATGCGTGTCTTCTGGTAACGTCAGAGAAGTTCAAAGACAAAAGGAGTCGCCATTTTTTGTTGTTTCGCTAGCTGTGTTTGTTATGGTGTTGTTGTTTTTTTGTCCCAAATTTGCAAGCGCGTGACTTCACTTTTGTTTCACCACCCAAGAAATCCAAGGTCTCACCCATTTTCTAAATGCTTTATTTGAACTTCGCCTTTGTATGTGGGCGCCTGGCTGGATGACTAACCGACTGGCTGGGTGGCACAAATCTCCGGACGGCTAACTCGCCCACCTGCCGCCAGACTATCGCGATGACACTTGCGCATCGACTCGTTGATGATGACAACACAGTCTATCAAATGTTCAGCCCCAACCCCACAACATCATTTTCCCCTGATTTTCAAGGGGAAGATAAAATGAAATTACCGATTAATGCGCTAAATGAGATTCTTTCAAAAAAAAAATTTGCTAGTGGGTTTGGTGTGTAATATTTTCTTTTGATTTTCTGAAATAATTGGTGAGATTATCTGCGGTGTAAAGAGGTTACATGAATGCAAGTTTTGTCATATGTTCTGCTCCGCCCCCGCCCCCCCTCCCCTCCCAATTGTTAGATATGCTTTTCATAAAGAATTTATACGAAACACGTTGTCTTTCGTTGTTTTTTTTTAAATATTAAAACTGGTTACAGTTGACTAGGATTGAAACAAAATAACATTTTTATTAGATGTTAGAGAACTACTTAAGAAGAAGGCCACATAGCGCTTATATCGAACTGGCTCATTACCACTGCCACCTAAGTTTTTTCCATTGTCCTTAAGCGTGAAGCGGGCACAAATGACGCCACAGTTGAGTGCGTCCGTTTGGCAATCATTGACAGACAAAAGCAATGCGAATCTACTAAATGTGATACACATTTCAAAGAGAATAGAAAAAAGAAAAAAACACACACACGCACACACATAATTGACATGGCATGAATTTTTTTTTTTTTAAACTTTCAACCGTTACATTAAAAAAGCAACTATACATGACGTAAAAATATCTACCGGTATTTCTAGTGTTAGAGAGACCACACCTGGATGGCCGTGTCGTGCCTATCGTATCTAAATCAGGAGGATCTCACCGCAGGGGCTGGAAGCTGATGGCATGGTATCATCCCCCCCATCTAGTGTTAACCTTTGTTTGTTTCTCACGCACTTCCAACATTACAGACGACAAAGTTGTCTGCCGCCAGCACGTCTTACCTCCCATGATTTCCGTATTACATTGATTTTCTACTGAAGGGAGAGGGGAAAAAATTGGAAAGGTTGGGTGGGGGTGGAGGCAGGGAGGCATTACCTCCCCCCCCCCCACCAATCCGATTATTCTAGGTATTTGCGACTTGATAATTTCATGATCTTGTTTATAACAGTTGTGTTATAGTATTCTCTCCTTAATACCCCTTTGAATAAAAGTGATGGAGGTTGAAGACCCGATGAATAGCGTTGTGAATAGATACTCCGTAGCGCCCCTTCGTATTCTGAAAAAGCTCCACTGCTTTAAAGCGGCCAAGATCATGGTCGCGATTATTTGGATAAACAAATATTAGTGGATTTCTTCTATTGCCGATGAAGACTAATTATTACCATCACCAGACTCTTGGCAGAAGTGACGGGATATTTCCTACCGCTATCCGTTCTAGCGTATCTTAATGTTAAGGGAGAGTGACAGGCGACCACTTTCGTCTAGCATGAGACTGTTACTGATACCTCCCTGTTAATGACATATATCTCAAAGGTCATTGAACTTGAATCATTTCTTGAATCATAATCCGACTCATGGCCGTGCCAAAAGGATGGGTTCTAACTGTGTGCCAAAAGGGTGGGCACTTCCTGGGCGCCAGAAGGATGGGCTCTCCTCGGGTGCCAAAATCAGGGGGCGCCAAAATCATCTTTAGATAGGACCTTTATAAGAGAAAACAAAATCGTATTTCTACTGGTCGGACACGGTGGCACTTTTTCTAAATACTGGAGGGAGGCATTTTCAGGATTCGCCCCGGGTGCCGCTTTACCGCGGCCTTGTCCCCGAATTACATTTCTTTTACCCCGCTAACTTTGACTTACGTCCCTAACTTAAACTACATATATGCATCGGCTCATCAGCTGCATTTGGAAAAAAAATCATCATATCCCTAGCTCAAATTATTTGTTACTGATGATACTTAACCCCAGCTCATTACTAGTTAACGCTGTTTATTTGACTTAAAGAAAAGGCTTCAACTTTCCATACCTGTGGCACTACAGCCCATGTAAGGCTTTAGCCTGCCTCACTACTTCCTTCCACCCAGATCTAACTGATGCTTTTCTTTTCCATGGTTGGATTCCCAGCTGCTGCAGATCTTTTTCCACATCATCCATCCATCTGAGCCTAGGTCTGCCTTTGAGTCATTTACCTCTGTGGTTTTGGTGGTGTACTCTCCTCACTCCTCTGTCATTTGGCATTCTTTCTAAATGTCCAGCATAGCGTATCGTATCCTATTTTATTTCTGCCACTAGCGTGGGATGCTGATATAGACTATGCAATTCCTGGTTGGTTCGTATTCTCCATCCATATTCATCTTTTGTTGGTTAATATATTTCCGGTTTAATAAGTTTTCTATCGATTTTGTTAGGGTCCAAATATTACTTGCATATTTTACAACTGGTCTGATTACAGTTTTATATATAGTTTTTCTTTGTTTTTCCACGTGCTTTGTTTTTTGGTTGTTAACGCCCAGCCCTGCTTGTAGTTATGCGTCTTCTAATTCAATAAAGGCTTTTGATATGTCTTTACTTTCTACTCTCCCCTATCAGTGCTATGTCATCAGCATATGCAGGATACTGAAGGGGTTTATTGTAGAGAGTGACTATTGCACGGAGGTCTCCCTCAGAAAGTATCCTGTAATAGTTCCTCGGGTTTCACTATGTGTGTTTCTTATTGCTCTATATTGTAAGGCTAAATAGCATACAAAACAGTGAGTCTCATTGTAGGCCTCGTCTAAATTGGGTATGCCAAACTCTTGCAGAATAACAAATAGACATTTTCTTTTGATACTGTCTTATGCCGTTTTATAGTCCACGTAGAGTTAATGAACTGGGATATTATATTCGTAGCATTTCTCTAATAGGCATCTGATTGTGAAAATCCGATCAGTCGTTGATCTATTTAGTCTGAATCCACATCGGTAGTCACCTAGTATTTCTTCAAAGTACGATTGTAATATTTTGGCAATTAGTTCTGCCAAAATTTTGCATTAAACATTTAAAAAGGAAAGTCCTCTGTAGTGTGTGGGCTGAAGTTTGGAGCCTTTCTTGTGTATTGGGGTTATTAATGCTGTTTCCCATGATTCTGTTTTAATTTTCGCTTCCTGCCAAATTTTAGTTATGAGTTCATGTGTCTGAGTGTGTTGTTCTCTTCCTCCATATTTACTAAATACTGCTGTGATGAGATCTTCTCAAGGAGCTTTGTAGTTTTTCATAGAATCGATTACTTCTGCAGTTTCTTCCACAGTCGGGCGTTTCTCAAAGGGTCTGGTCCTCCGTGTTGTGTTGGATTATCTTCACCTTGTTCACTGTCTGCATTTAATATGCCCTCAACATATTCAACCCATCTCTCTAGTACTTTACTATGTTCCGTAATTAATTGTCCTTCGTGGCTCTCAGACATTTGAGGTCTGGCTTTGTATCAATTCTTTTCATCTTTTGTCTTCATGTACATTCCTCTGATAGTTCCCTAGATTGTTATAAATCTTCTATTTCTTTTATTTTACCATTTACCTTTCCATTTTTTTTCTTCCTACACATTTTTATGGCTTTCCTTCTGGCTTCATTGTATGTTTGTCTTGTCTTCATGGTTTCCTTTTGTATCATGGTCATTCGTGCCTTGTTCTTTTCTTCAACAGTCTCTCTACATTCATTATCAAACCACCATACTCTACTGTTAGTTTTCTGGAAACTTCTATTTGTTCTGCTGATCTTGTCATAGCATTTTTTATCCTATCCCACTGTTCATTTATGTTGTTTTCCCTGTTTACTTCCTCCTGCGATGCTTCTAGTTGTGCTTTTACTTCATTTTGGTAAGCTTTTGCGGGTAGATTTTCTTTGGTAAATTTTTGGTAATCATATAGTTTTTCTTTTTGATTTCGGTTATTGTCAATTATGATTATTCTCTTCTTATATTCAACCCTTACACGTAGTAGGTCAGAGTCTGGATCTACTCCTCGATAGTTTCTTACGTCTAGTATGTCTGATCCAAGACTTTGGTCGATTAGAACTTGGTCAATTTAGTAGTGCATGATTCAGTCTGGTGAGTTCCAAATAACTTTATGTATGTCATTGTGTGGAACACTTTTCCTCAAGAAAAGTCTATGAGTCAGATCCAATGTCATTGGATTCATCGTGTAGGCTCCCTTTGCAAATGGTTGGCATGAACACTTGTTCTTTTTTGCAAATAGTTGGCATAAACACTTGTTCTTTAACCCTTTTGGCATTAAAGTCGCCAATCACCGTTATAATATCACGTCGTCGTGCCTCATCATTGATTTTGTCCAGCGTCTCATAAAGGGATTCTTTAATCTGACCATCTTTATGTTTGGTGGGAGCATGAATATTTAATTTATAAACGTTCTATTAATCATTTGTCCTCGCACACGCAAAGTGCACACTCTTTCATTCTCTGGTTTAAAACCTATAACTGCACGGACGGCCTCTTTCTTTACATCAAATCCTTTTCCATGAGTTGTTAGATTTGTTGTCATTGTAACACATGATGTAGTCTTTTATTTTCACGATGTTTGCATTTTCCCATCGAATTTCTCCCAATACAGCAATAGAGATGTTATATTTAATTGGTTGGTCTTTAAGGTTGGCTAAAGCTCCTGCTCTAAACTGGCTTAGTACGTTACAAGTCACAATAAAAAAATTCACGTCCATTTTCAGGCATAGGTCGATTTCCATTAGAATCAGTCCGGGTTTTATTTTGTTGTTTGGCTTTCGTAACATTTATATTTGTACATGGCCGGGTAGTTAGCTTTGCGCCAGAATATCTGGCTGCCTTTTACAGCTCTCTAGGTGGCTGCTTTAATGTTCGGGTAAGGTTCTCTGGCCTTTGTGGTTCCCTCCTCTTCCTAGGCAGTAGGTTCTGAGGATCCCTCCTCTTCCTAGGCAGCAGGTTCTGTGCAGTGATTATTTCAGAAATTTCCCCCGGAAGGGGGGGGGGCACTTCAGATTTTTCGGAAAGTTGGGGGGGGGACAGTGCCCCCCTGGAGATATAGCTGAAAGAAGCCAGTATAGTGCATGATTTCCTCATCAACACCAGTAACAGAAACATTGCAAATCCCATCTAAATGCATAGGAGCCAAAATGATCAATAAATTGATCGTGGGCCCTTAAGATATAGAAGAAGAAGAAGGAATTGCTCATTCCTGCCCAAGACAATCAAGGACTGGAACAAGCTTTCAAAAGAAAAAAATGAGGCGACAACACTAGACACATTTGCGTCTATTGCCTCAAGCCTTCCAACCCCCATTGCATGATACCTTCACAAAGTAGCACTGTAATCATTGAAATATCCTCATCAGCACCAGGCACAGAAACTTTGCAAATCCCCTCTACATGCATAGGAGCCAAAATGATCAATAAATTGATCGTGGGCCCTTACTATATAGAAGAAGAAGAAAGCCTTGTTCTGTGGATCCCTCCTCTTCCTAGGCAGTAGTTTCTGTGGATCCCTCCTCTTTCTAGGCAGTATGTTATGTGGATACGTCCTCTTCCTAGGCAGTAGGCCCTGGGGAGGCGCTCGATGGAAGATCAGTATCTCCGCACGGGTTCAACTATAAAGGTTTTCAAAATCCATTAACATTTAACTATTAACATTTTATCCATGTTCACCGTGTAAAACAAGAAATAACTCCCTCCTAACTCATAGAAACAATCTTACTTACAAATAGATGTTGGCCGAGATGAAGAGTTATTGTAATACTAGGGCTTAACAAGGGTGCATCTTTTGGACACCGGGACCGTATGTGGCAACCGTTTGTGTCAAGAAATAACCCACTGATCGGAACAGCCAGTTGCCGGATTCAGG
This sequence comes from Lymnaea stagnalis, assembly GCA_964033795.1. Lineage (NCBI taxonomy): Eukaryota > Metazoa > Mollusca > Gastropoda > Lymnaeidae > Lymnaea > Lymnaea stagnalis. Next base: position 634,884 of record CAXITT010000011.1, read on the forward strand.
AATAGGGATGACGTACAAAAACCACTTGACTGTCGTTCATTTGATAACAAAGACTTAGGAAATAACTATCGCAGTATAAAAAAAATAGCCATCTGTTTACCAAGGTTCAAACGTTACTCATCAGGCTGGTTGTGATAGAAGAGCACGAACAACAGCAACACCCAATAATAGTCGCTAATGAACAAAAAATCTACTCATTTACCGGAGTTCAGATGTCGCCATTGAAGCCCCATTCGTTATAGCCTTTTTTCACTCAATACTATTAATATAAAACATGTGGAGTTTCTAAACAAAAGGTAAGGTGGGGGGGGGGGGAGGTAGCAGTTTTGAAGAGGAAGCAGGACGCACCAGTAGCAAAATATGTATAACAGATATGAATTTGTTAACACAATTCGCAAACCATAGATTTGGAGATATGATCTATACCTCCATTTTTAAAAATATGTTTTCAAAGTTATTATTTAAATAATATCTAAATAGTTAAACACATATTTGAACCAATCGTCCTCAGCTTAGTCGGTCTGCATGTTACCGGCCGTCCAAAAAGACACATCATTCGACTTGCACATAGGCTCGTCTGTCTGGTATTCTCAAAAACAGACATTCTGTCTTTCGGAATGTCTTCATGTGGAAATCGATTTCCAAAATATATCAGTGAGTGAAACCTGTGATCTTCAAGCCATTTCGATGACAATCCTCATTTAATTTTATGACCTTTAACGGTACGATGTTGAAAAGCTGTTTTAAATACACCCACGGCTTGTTTCAAAGCTCATAAGTTGATGTTGAAAAGGTGTTTTAAAACCTCGCGGCTTGTTTCAAGGCTCATAAGTTGATGTTGAAAAGCTGTTTTAAATACACCCACGGCTTGTTTCAAGGCTCATAAGTTGATGTTGAAAAGCTGTTTTAAATACACCCACGGCTTGTTTCAAAGCTCATAAGTTGATGTTGAAAAGCTGTTTTAAATACACCCACGGCTTGTTTCAAAGCTCATAAGTTGATGTTGAAAAGCTGTTTTAAATACACCCACGGCTTGTTTCAAAGCTCATAAGTTGATGTTGAAAAGCTGTTTTAAATACACCCACGGCTTGTTTCAAAGCTCATAAGTTGATGTTGAAAAGCTGTTTTAAATACACCCACGGCTTGTTTCAAAGCTCATAAGTTGATGTTGAAAAGCTGTTTTAAATACACCCACGGCTTGTTTCAAGGCTCATAAGTTGATGTTGAAAAGCTGTTTTAAATACACCCACAGCTTGTTTCAAAGCTCATAAGCTGATGTTGAAAAGCTGTTTTAAATACACCCACGGCTTGTTTCAAGGCTCATAAGTTGATGTTGAAAAGCTGTTTTAAATACACCCACAGCTTGTTTCAAAGCTCATAAGTTGATGTTGAAAAGCTGTTTTAAATACACCCACGGCTTGTTTCAAGGCTCATAAGTTGATGTTGAAAAGATGTTTTAAATACACCCACGGCTTGTTTCAAAGCTCATAAGTTGATGTTGAAAAGCTGTTTTAAATACACCCATGGCTTGTTTCAAAGCTCATAAGTTGATGTTGAAAAGCTGTTTTAAATACACCCACGGCTTGTTTCAAGGCTCATAAGTTGATGTTAAAAAGCTGTTTTAAATACACCCACAGCTTGTTTCAAGGCTCATAAGTTGATGTTGAAAAGGTGTTTTAAAACCTCGCGGCTTGTTTCAAAGCTAACAGCTTCATCGAAAAATAATGCAAAAAGCCTATGCTCTCTGTTCAGTCTGGATTTTGCTACTGATATGGTGCAGCCTATTATTGTATTGGCCCCTGAATGCTGTTAATCGCCTCTGGAAAGGTCTTCCATTGTAGCATTGACAAATGAGGTCACGTGCTGGTGCCACGTAGGATCCGACTCTGGACGGGTGACCAAGTGTCAGTATGGACACGATGGACAGTTGAGCCAACATGCCGTATAATCAGGTGCCGAATGCCTGCCTAATCGTATTGATTCAACTTGGAACATTTGGGGGGGGGGAGGGGGGAGAGAGAGCGGGTCAGCTGATGGTATTTAATGGGAAATCAATGGCGTACCGCACCGGCCTATTTGAAGANAGCCCTATATTTAGCCAGGTCAATACGTCACCAGTGTTTACGTTTGGTGTTTTCTTAATCCGGCCAAAGTTGTTTGCGCAATGTTTTTCTTCTTTCCCGACAAACCGGATTTTTTGGTGTAATTAACGGACACGAGATTCCCGACAAGAGGATTCGACACTATAATAAAATCTATTTGACGCAAATTAATGATCACATGCGTCAGAGACGGTCGCCTTCTGGATAGACGTGATGAGCCATGACTGACTAGGCATATCTATATATCAATGTCTGGGATATGGAGTTGTGCTGGAGGAGCCATGACTTACTAGGCATGTCTATATATCATGTGTCTTGGATATGGAGTTGTGCTGGAGGAGCAATGACTTACTAGGCATATCTATATATCATGTGTCTTGGATATGGAGTTGTGCTGGAGGAGCCATGACTTACTAGGCATTTCTATATATCATGTGTCTTGGATATGGAGTTGTGCTGGAGGAGCCATGACTTACTAGGCATATCTATATATCATGTGTCTTGGATATGGAGTTGTGCTGGAGGAGCCATGACTTACTAGGCATGTCTATATATCATGTGTCTTGGATATGGAGTTGTGCTGGAGGAGCCATGACTTACTAGGCATATCTATATATCAATGTCTTGGATATGGAGTTGTGCTGGAAGAGTCATGACTGACTAGGCATATCTATAAATCAATGTCTGGGATATGGAGTTGTGCTGGAGGAGCCATGACTGACCAGGCATATCTGTATATCAATGTCTGGGATATGGAGTTGTGCTGGAGGAAACATGACTGCCTAGGCATATCTATATATCAATGTCTTGGATATGGAGTTGTGCTGGAGGAGACATGACTGACCAGGCATATCTATATATCAATGTCTGGGATATGGAGTTGTGCTGGAGTTTTATATGAAACAAAAGCAAAAACAAAATGGTATCTTTTGATGTCATACGGTTTGAGGGGTGGGGTGGGGTGTGAGGGTGTGGTAGTAAGGTTTGGCTGTGATCGGGTCATGAGGTGTGGCGTGTGACCCCGGGGGAGGGGGGCGCAAGTGATGGGGTACGAGGCTTGCGGTTGAGTTGTGAGGGTCGGTTGTGAGGTTCGCTTGTGAGGTTGGGTGTGAGGTTGGGTGTGAGGTTGGGTGTGAGGGTCGGTTGTGAGGTTCGGTTGTGAGGTTGGGTGTGAGGGTCCGTTGTGAGTAGAGACCGACCGAAAGTGATTTTCTGATTTTGGCCGAAGTCGAAAATAGGCCGAAAGTTTAAAATGACTTTCGGCCGAAACCGAAAATAGACTGAAAGTTTAAGAATGACTTTCGGCCGAAACCGAAAAATGAAATACTTAGATGTTTTGAAATTCGTTCACGCATACATCCTGCATACATCGAAAATGATGGGAGAAAGTATAAATATTTACATTCTTTTTATAAAAAATGAGATAATCGTGAATATTAATGAATAAACATCTAATATAACATGTTGTTGTTAAAGATCGTTTATTTTGTTCTTAAAGATCGCTTATTTTGTTCTTAACGATCGCTTAGTTTTTGTTTAAAGATCTTTTAGTTTGTTATGAAAGATCATTTAGTTTGTGCAAAAAAGATCGCTAAGTTTTTTCTGAAAGGTCGCTTAGTTTGTGTTATTAAAAAATCGTTTAGTTTGTTCATAAAGATAGCTAAGTTTGTTCTTAAAGATAATCGATTTTGTTCTTAAATATCACTTAGTTGTTCTTAAAGATCATTCAGTTAGTTCTTAAAGATTATTTAGCTTGTTTGTATAGATCTTTTAGTTTGTTATTAAAAATCATTTAGTTTGTTATTAAAAATCATTTAGTTTGTTCTTAAAGATCGCTTATTTGGTTGTTGAAGATCGCTTAGTTTGTTCATAAAGATCGCTTAGTTTGTTCTTATAGATAATTGAGTTTGTTCCTTAAGATCGATTAGTTTATTCTTAAAGATCTTTTAGTTTGTTCCTAAAGAACATTTAGTTTTCTGTTAAAGATCGCTTAGTTTATTCTTATAAATCATTTAGTTTACTATTAAAAATCATTTGTTTTGTTTCTAAGAGATCATTTAGTTTGTTCTTAAAAATCGCTTAGTTTTTTTCTTTAAGATCGTTAGGTTTTTATAAAAGATAGCTTAGATTGTTCTTAAAGATCGCTTAATTTGTTTTAGAGATCGTTTAGTTTGTTCTTAAATGTCGCTTATTTTATTGTTTAATATCGTTTAGTTTGTTCTCAAAAATAGCTTTATTTGTTCTTCAGTATCGCTTTATTTGTTTTTAAAGATAACCTTATTTGTTTTTAAAGACCGTTAATTTGATCTTAAAGATTGCTTAATTTGTTATTAAAGATCGTTTAGTTTGTTCTTAAATATCCCTTAGCTTGTTGTTAAATATCGCTTTGCTGAGAATTAGATGACCGAAAATCTCAGTCACTTTCGGCCGGATGGCCGAAAGTCTAAGTCAATTTCGGCCGAAACCAAAAAACCCCCCGAAAGTCAACTTTTCTCTTTGGGCCGAAACCAAAATTAATCCGAAAGTTAACTTTCAGTTTCGGCCGAAACCGAAACTTGGCCGAAAGTGATAAAATGGCCACTTTCGGCGCAGAAACTAAAGCCGAAGCCGAAATTCGGTCGGTCTCTAGTTGTGAGGTTGGGTGTGAGGGTCGGTTGTGTGGGTTGGGTGTGAGGGTCGGTTGTGTGGGTTGGGTGTGAGGGTTGCTACGTGATTGGTGTGTCAGGGGTAACGCGTGAGATGGGAGTGGGGTGATGTTTATGGAATGGGGATGGGGGTGTGTGTTTGAGGATTGTGTGCATTTTATTGTCAGCTACTGAAGCTTTTTACCATTTAGAATTAAACATTCATTAAAACGATAAGGAGAGGGGATGGGGGGGGGGGCGGGGGAGATACAGAAATAGTTTAATAACTTAATAACTTAATAAATTAATAAAAAGTATTAGTAGTTATTACCTCCCATAATAGCTGCGTTGTATCTAGTTGTAGAGCATATCTATTGCACGATGGCATTTTACAATATTGGGGGAGGCTTTTCTAACCATTGCTGCGCTGTTTTTAGACGGCAAAAGAGGATCTGAATTAACTCACATTACAACTCACAGTATGCGCTTCAGAAAGATGGTACACAGAAAGCTTTCAAACAAAGATGAACAATTAATGTACGACTTGAGCGCAACAAAACATAATAATTAATTAAACAACCCTTAAAACTAAAGTTTTTCGTCTAAATTCTTTATAACATGTACAATCAAGCAATGAGGGTGGGGCTGAAAATTGACAAAACATGCATACATTTAAAGCACTTTTTAAGAATCCCAATTACTGCGACCCTCCCCCCTTCCTTCCCTCCCCTTTTTTTTCTCCAAGGCTCGCAACCGCATATTTTATTTGCGCCCCTGAACTGTATTAATATTCTAATGACCCCCACCCGCTTTCACACATCGCATTATTTCACCAAATATTTTAGAAAAAACAAATAAAATATTACGCACCAAGCGCACTTGAGATGTAAAAAAAAAAAAGACGAATGTCATTTAGTGCAGTAATCGGGAATTTTATTTTATCTTCACCTTTGAAAAACAGGAGAACATTATTTTTGGAGGTTGGGGTTTAAGGGTGGGGCTGAAAATTTAAAAGCATGTGTCGTCATCGGCAACGAGACTATGCGCCAAGTTTCAGCTCGAGAACTTGACGTGAGTGGATCAATTAGCCGTACTAAGATTTTTGCCACCCAGCCAGCCACAAACAGAAGCGAAGTTAGTATAAAGGATTTAAAAAAAAAGAAGAAATAATTAATATTGAAATGAATAAATAACTAGAGCATTATAAAATGTAGGCCTATGCGTGTCACTACTTTGAGATGTTACTAAAAGAAAAGATTGAAGGCGTTTATCTTCATGTCTGGTCCCGTGTCAACAGCGTTAAGCTTAGTCCTTGAACGACAGAACGACTTTCCCCCTGGTTCGGTTTGTCATCATGTGCAGCGCTCTACATTGTCCGATCTGAAAACAGACTCCATGTTTTCAAGACATGAATGGCTGCAGAGACAAACATGTCGTGTTCATAGAGGAGCTAGTCAGTTCGATCGCCCCATTGATAGCGATGGCGGCAGACGGAAAAAAAAAAAAAGAAAAAACCTGACAGGGTGGGCTGATTGGGTTGGGGTGGGGTGTGATGGGTTGGGATGGGTATGGGCGGGTGGGACAAGGGAAGTGCAGGGTTCAGTGGAAAAAAGTTATAATACAGTACTGTATTAGAGGGTTACAGACGAGAAAGAAGGGTGGAGAAAATGGTTTGTAGGATGGCATGCTGAGATCTAAGACATAATGACAGGTGGTGCCACACATTACAGGGTGGTGTCACACATTTAACATGTGGCGCCACACATTTAGCAGGTGGCGTAAATAA
>CAXITT010000011.1:642449-673933 GCA_964033795.1 Lymnaea stagnalis
GCCCTTCCTGTCGATCTCAGAAACAACCAGACACTGGAGTCCTTTAAAACCGATTTAAAGACACATCTATTTCGCAAACACCTTCTGGGATGATTGTCAACATTATTTTCCAGTTAATGCATAATGGCTGTGTTGCTTATGGTTGAAATGGCTAGAAAGACTTTGCTATTGTATGCTTGTACTTAGTTTTTGTCGTGTTGCGTTTGTTTTAAATGTGGTAAACTATAGATTTGTTTTTTGTTGACTTTGTACCGCGCTTCGAGCCTTTGGGGATGAAGCGTGTTTTTGAAATGAACTTTATTATTATTATTATATATATATCCCCTTCTCTATCTTTGTATATATATATATATATATATATATATATATAAATATATATCCCCTTCTCTCTCTTTGTATGTGTATATATATATTCCCTTCTCTCTCTCTTTATATGTATATATAGAGAGATCAAGTTGCGAGAGTTTCAGTGCTCATCTATGCTACTTTCCCCCTCCGTAGAGGGACTCATTTCCACCTATTTCCCCAATGCCACCTCCAAGACACATGAGAGAGCACGTGCCGGCTGGAGCTATGCACCTTTGATGACCGCAAGTACACGTCCATTCAAGGTGCGCGACTTCCTCTACTGTTACTTTTGGCGCATATTGTATTTAATATATTCGTAAGTTTTACAAAACCTACTATTATTTTTATATTTATCATCTGCGAGGTTGTTCTCCCTTTCATGACATTTTCAATAATTTACCATGATCAAAGCTGAATTAATTGAATGGACTGTCTCCGTGTTATATGTTTCATTGAACGAAAGACAAAAAGAAAAAAAAACACACAAAAAACACACACAAAAACACGAGGTAATGAGGCTTTTTCACGTGATTATTTTAATACTCGTAGTTATTATTATTTTTTTTTTGGGAGGGGGGGGGGAAACATACCAAAGATCAAATATAATCGGTAGATACTTTTCACTGTATTCGCAAGTTTAGCGAAGGTAACTTGTGATACAAATATTTGCTTTATTCAACTGGGGAATCTATCCCCGACTGCTGCTATCCCCATTTTACAATTGAAATAGCGGGGTTCGGGTGCCGAGACGAAAGACGAAGACTCTGTCGTCAAAAGAAATATGTCATTGTCAATAAAGCCAACGAAGCCACTTCATAATATAACCAAAGGGCCGTGTTTGGGCTCTCGGGTCAATATCCCCGAAGTAAGTGACCGTGGCCTTGAGAGATCGTTCTTTGACCGGTAGGATATGAAACTGCGTTTACTGATTGCGACGTTTCCAATCGACTGGCTCTCATTTCCCTCGACATGTCAAAGAGTCCTGATTTGATTGACCAATGAAGCGTCTCGGGGGGGGGGGAGGGTAAGGGAAAGTAATTATCGAAAGTAGGGGCCGTTAATTTTCGGATTTAATTAATTTTACTTTTTGGCGAGNGGGGGATGATTCGATGACGACAGAATTAAGCACTGGCCACCGCAATGTATATGGTAAAATTGTTTCAAATAATTGTATATTTAAAAAAAAAAAATATTTGTTCATGATTTGATTATTTAATGAACACACAACATATTAGCTTAAGCACTTACATCGCCCCCCCCCCCACCCACACACCCAGTTATTCGTCCCACACTATACACAAAATAAGCCACTGGTTTCTGGGAGCATATAAATTGATGCACACTACACAAAATAAGCACTAGTTTCAGGAGCTAAGATATAAATTGATGCACACTACACAAAATAAGCACTAGTTTCTAGGAGATAAGATATAAATTGATGCACACTACACAAATAAAGCACTAGTTTCAGGGAACTAAGATATAAATTGATGCACACTACACAAATTAAGCACTAGTTTCTGGGAGCATATAAATTGATGCACAAAATACAAAATAAGCACTAGTTTCTGGGAGCTAAGCTATAAATTGATGCAGACTACGCACATTAAGCACTAGTTTCTGGGAGCTAAGCTATAAATTGATGCAGACTACGCAAATAAGCACTAGTTTCTGGGAGCTAAGCTATAAATTGATGCAGACTACGCAAAATAAGCACTAGTTTCTGGGAGCTAAGCTATAAATTGATGCAGACTACGCAAAATAAGCACTAGTTTCAGGGAGCATATAAATTGATGCACAAAATACCAAATAAGCCACTCATGATTACGACGAGATGAACGAAGAGATTACAATGGTCGATACGACGAACACAGGCAACTTAAGGGAGATAAGTAAGTGACATTGATTAATGGATTTCAAGCCGGTTAGATGCCTAAAAATGGAGGACACCGGGATTGAATCATGGAAATAATCGCCGGTCGCCATTCAAAGAAAGCCATTTCAGATAAGGTGGTGAAAAAACGTGACATGCAAAGACTGGCTTTTCATGCCCTGTCATCCCACCCGCCACCAACAAGAGGTTGATGTCAGTCTGACCTGACACACAAAGCACGTACCAAATAAGGCAGTGCTGATGTCATCATGTCGATTTCATCAAGCAATAAAGGAGATAATTTGTAGGAGAGCAGTAAAGTCTAGTATCAGCAAAAAAAAAAGTGATTTGGTTTTTTCTAAACACCTATCGGTGTATGTCTCGTGAGTGAAGACAGAATATTTCTTGTAATTTTGCGAATGATGTAAAAGATGTGCCCTAAAACTTTAAAAAGTAAATCTATATATATAAAAATGAATGTGTGTTTGTATGTCTCGAATGCGCTACTACACCAGTCATGCGATTGCAACCAAACGTTGGTGAGTTGTTGTCCACATAACCAGGCATTTAACTGAATCATTAAAACTATTATAAATTATGTTTCGTTTTCAGCAGTTGGCCCTTAATTCGTTTTTTTCTTATACGAGCTTTGTAAAAAGTAATTTCCGCTTGCGCTTCTACACCATTTATCCGATTGCGATAAAACTTTGGTGAGATGTTGCGACAACAGCTGCAAAGGTATTTAAATTATTATAACAGTTTCAAAATATTCTGTTTTAAGCCAGGGGCCCCATGTTCGTTTTTTCTAATATAAGCTATACACATATATTTTCAAACCAAAGGCGCTCCTACACCATTTATCCGATTGCGATAAAACTTGGTGAGATGTTGCGACAACAGCTGCAAAGGTATTTAAATTATTATAACAGTTTCAAAATATTCTGTTTTAAGCCAGGGGCCCCATGTTCGTTTTTTTCTAATATAAGCTGTACACATATATTTTCAAACCAAAGGCGCTTCTACACCATTCATGCAATTGCGACAATACTTTGATGAGTTGTTATTCATAAACATGCGCATTTCAGTCATTCATTACAACACTTTTAAAATGTTCCGTTTTCGGCCGTTGGCCCCAAATTCGTATTTTTTCTTATACGAGCTTTGTAAAAGGTAATTTCCGTATGCGCTCCTATGCCATTTATTCGAATACGATAAAACTTTGGTCAGATGTTGCATGCATGCATTCAAAGGTTTATGAATTTTTAAAACCGTTTTAAAATAATCCGTTTTGAGCCAGTGGTCCTATCTTCATTTTTCCTTATGTAAGCTAGTTAAATATATTTTAAAACCGTATGCGCTCCTACACAATTCATGCGATTGCTACAAAACTTTGGCGAGTTGTTGTCCATAAGCATAAGCATTTTACTGTATTATTTAAACACTTTTAAAATATTCTGTTTTCGGCCGTTGGCCCTTAATTCGTATGATTTCTTATATGAGCTTTGTAAAACATAATTTCCGTATGCGCTCCTCTACCATTTATTAGAATGCGATAAAACTTTAGTGAGATGTTGTGCAATCGCCCACGAAGGTTCTTAAATTCTTACAACAGTTTCAAAATATTCCGTTTTGAACCAGGGACCCTCTGTTCGTTTTTTATTATATAAACTATATACATATATTTTATAACCGTATGCGCTCCTACACCATTCATGCGATTGCGACACATTTTGACGAGTTGTTATCCATAAGCATGCGCATTCACAACACTTTCATTACAACACTTTTAAAATATTCCGTTTTCGGACGTTGGACCCAAATTCATATTTTTTCTTATATGAGCTTTGTAAAAAGTAAATTTCCGTATGCACTCATATACCATTTTTCAGAATGCGATAAAATATTAGTGAGATGTGCAATCACCCACAAAGGTTCTTAAATTCTTACAAACGTTTTAAAATATTCAGTTTTGCGCCAGGGGCCCTATGTTCGTTTTTTTCTAATATGAGCTAAATAAATATAATTTCAAACCGTATGCGCTCCTATACCATTCAAGCGATTGAGATAAAACTGAGGTGAGTTGTTGTCCATAAGCCAGAGCATTTTTCCAAGCCATTATAACCCTTCTAAAATATTCTGGTTTTTTTGGGCAATCGGCCCCTAATTCGTTTTTTTTTTCCTTATAAAAGTTTTATGAAAAAAATAAATTTCCATAGGTGCTCCTCTATCATTTATTGGAATGCGATAACTTTTTAGAGATATGTTGTGCGCACGCCCGCAAAGTTTAAAAAAAAATAAATTCTTACAACCATTTTAAAATACTCCGTTTTTAGCCAGGGGTCCTGTGTCCGCCTTTTTTATATAAGCTATACAACTATAATTTCAAAGAGAGCTAATGGATGGATGAATAGCTTTTTAATCAAATACAAATAGCGACATTAAATTGTATGTGTGACTTATTAAGTAGGTTTCTGAAGTAATACAACAATTCTACAATATTCCCCTTGTGGCCGGGGGCCCTAAATTCGGTTTCCTCCCTTTTATTATCGATATAATTACCGTACGCATTTCTATACCATTCATCCGATTGTGATACAACTGGGTCAATTGAAACGCGCACTACCGCAAATATTTCTAAATTAGAAAACCATTTTACAATATTCCGTTTGTGCCAGTGACCATAATTTCGTCTTTTCTTCTAAGAGCTTCATAAGTATATTTCAGAGCTATTGCATGTGAATCAGCCGGCAAATGTTTCTAATTTAGTGTTTCCATTTTACAACATTCCTTTTAGGGCCGGGGGCCCTAAATTCGTTTTGTTTTCTTAAATGAGCTTCATCAATATAATTTAAAATGGAGCTATCAACACTAAGGTCCTTGAACAAATGCCAAAAGGCAGCAAATTTGTAGTAAAGCAGAGAAAGCACGTTTTTGCATTTTTAGTTCTAGAGAGTATTTTTGTTATTTTAATAAATCAGCTTGAATTTTGTAACGCATTTTAGAATCTAATATGACGTTGAAATCGTGTTTAAAAAAAAACAAAAAAAAGTATTTCTTGAATAGAGTCTTATAATTTCGGAGTTGTTTTGTGTTATTTAAAGACATTTTAAATGAATCGATGGTTTCTTAAGTAATTAAATAACGCACTTGACAACGTAGGTATTGAACTATGGTAATATCGTGATTTTAACGCTGGAATTTACGATTTATAAATTAATGAGAAACTATACAACTCGAACTCTCCTGCCAACATTGAACGTACCTATTGTCCGAGGTTTTCATGTAAAAAGCCGGGAGATCCTAACGTGTGAAAATTATTAACGTTAGGAATATTGTAAATTAATTGAATCAAATACAAACAGCGATATTTCAGTTTGTGTGTGACATAAAAAGTTGTGTTAATTGTGAAATACCATTGCTAATAACAGATATCAAATGCATTTGTAATATTCGCCACAAAGCAATAATTTCGCTGCCAAATCAATTATGCCACCCAAACGAAAAGCTATTGATTTTTCTACACCTCAAGCACGAAAGAAAAAAAATCCTCACGAGCTTCGGAAACATTCGAGAAGCGAGAAGCAAGACTGGAAACCACTCGAGTACGCATTGCTCAAACCCGTTCATCTGAAACATTTGAGAAATTAGAAGAAAGACTAGAAACCGCTCGAGTACGCATTGCTCAAACCCGTTCATCTGAAACAGTCAAGCAACGGGAATCAAGACTATATTCCAAAAGAGTACGCACTGCCCGATTCAGACGAACACTGCACGCTGAATTATATCTTAGTGCATTCCATTACTATCCTAATTATGATTACAGTCTTCATCCAAGTGTCATTATTGGAAAAATGTATCAATTATGCGTGTATTGCAGTGCCCTCAAATTTAAGAATGAAACACCAGAATTTGCAGCGCGGGTGGGAAAGTGAAATTGCCTGAATTACATTCAGCACCGGAACTATTATCAACGTTGGTATCAAGTGACGATAGCCAATGGAAACATTTCTAGGCAAATATACCCAAGAACAATTGATGTTTCCAAATGTCATCTTTCGGTGCAACAAATATCGTGCGCGAGAATTACATGCCAACATTTAAAGTGCAAGGCCAAATTTATCATCGTGGAGGTTCTCTGATGCCAATGCCAAACACAGATCACAAATGTCTTCAAATTTATTTCATGGGAAATACTGATGAACAAATCGATCAACGTTGTCATATCAATACGGGCACTAAACAAGAAATCGTTGCCGCATTGCAAACGTTATTTTTCCAACACAACGAATTCATTCAAATGTTCAGAATTGCACTTGAAAAGATGCCGACTGATGAAAACAAAGTCATAGTTAGAGCAGACAAAACACCTGTCGGCCAACATGAAAGACAATACAATGTACCAACAATTGATGAAGTGCCGATCGTTACAGTTTGCGAAGAAATTAACTCACGTGATATAATTCTTCATCGCAGAAGTGGTGATGCTCAGCGAGTCTCAGAAACTCATCGCTCATACGATGGATTGCAATATCCTATTTTATTTTGGCAAAGAGACGATGGATATCATTTTAACATCAAATTGAGAAATCCACAGACAGATGAGGAATCGAATAAGAAAGTCAGTGCCATGAAATACTATTCATATCGATTGATGATCAGTGAGAGTGCCGAAAATCATATCTTGAAACCACCGAGGAATTCACACATAAAGTTTTTTTCCAAATGTCGCATAATATTACAAAAATAATCAGTGGTTAAGTGCACGTGCACTATTAGCAGCCAAAAACAACGATGTCAATTCCATCAACTTAAGCATTCAAAATGAAATCCCCGGCAGAAAAAGGAAAACGTATAGGTCCATCGATACTGTATTGAATTAAGACGAATTAAAACGAAGTTGTCAATTATACAATCACTTGACTTGCCAGGCATTCCATCACACGTTTTAACACTGAAAATTTTGCGTGCCTATTATTCTTTAATGAAACAAAAACCCACCACGACTTTACAACGGTAACAAATTTCATTGAAAAAACATTTAAAAAATACCATCGAAGCTACTATTTTAAATGGAAAATTTAAAGGAGGTGATGTACTGTTGTCACGCATCCCAATGATTCCAAAAGATATGCCATTTGATTTCAAACGTCTGCATTTTACGGTGCGACTCGCATTTGCAATGACTATCTACAAAGCACAGGGACAATAGCTGCAATGAATATTACAAAGCACAGGGACAATAGCTATAAGTTTGCTGACTAAATTTGGAAGACCCATGCTTCTCCCGTGGACAGATGTATGTGGCCTGCTCTCGCGTCGGAAAACCTTCTGATTTATTCTTGTATGTACCAGATGGAAAACAAGAACATCTTTGTGTATTTAAAGCTCTTGAAGAAACATAATTAAAGTTCCAACAATTTCTTTCTTTGAGTGGCATTGCAACGCATGCCGGGTACTCGCTAGTAAAATAAATAAAAATTGCCAGCTATGTAAAAATGTCAAATAAAGGTCACTCACACATTTTCAAATTAGTATTTTTTTGAGCATTAGCGCGAGTTATAAAACAATGGGGATATTTATTACTGAGTCGGGAAACAATGTTACATTATATACATAGCCACACTAACCCACTTATATATAGAGCCACACTAACACAATTATATATATATATACACAAACCCATTTATATATATAGCCAAACTAACACAATTATACATAGCCACACTAACACAATTATATACATAACAACACTAAAACTATTACATACATAGCCAGACTAACACAATTATATACATTGCAACATAGCCAAACTAACACAATTATAGACATTACAACACTAACAGAATTATGTACATTGCCACACTCACGCAATTATATACATTGCCACACTAACACAATTATATTCATAGACAGACTAACACAAATATATACATTGCAACCCTAACACAATTATATTATAATTGTGTTAGGGTTGCAATGTATATATTTGTGTTAGTCTGGCTATGAAAATAATTATTTTTTATTATACTTTGCCACAATGACACAATTATATACATTGCAACACTAACACAATTATTTACCTTGTCACACTCACGCAATTATATACATTGTTACACTAACACAATTATATTCATAGCCAGACTAACACAAATATATACATTGCAACACTAACACAATTATTTACATTGTCAAACTCACGCAATTATATACATTGCCACACTAACACAATTATATACATAGCCAGACTAACACAAATATATACATTGCAACACTAACACAATTATTTACATTGTCACACTCACGCAATTATATACATTGCCACACTAACACAATTATATACATTGTCACACTCACGCAAATATATACATTGCCACACTAACACAATTATATACATTGCCACACTAACACAATTATATACATTGCAACACTAACACAATTATTTACATTGTCAAACTCACGCAATTATATACATTGCCACACTAACACAATTATATACATTGTCACACTCACGCAATTATATACATTGCCACACTAACACAATTATTTACATTGTCACACTCACGCAATTATATACATTGCCACACTAACACAATTATATACATAGCCACACTAACACAATAATAAACATATCCACACTAAGACAATTTTACACATTGTCAGACTAACACAATTATATACATAGCCCCACTAACATAATTAGATACATAGCCACACTAACACAATTTTATACATTGCCACACTAACACAATTATATACATTGCCACACTCACAAAATTATATACATTGCAACACTAACACAATTATTTACATTGTCACACTCACGCAATTATATACATTGCCACACTAACACAATTATATACATTGCCACACTCACACAATTATATACATTGCAACACTAACACAATTATTTACATTGTCACACTCACGCAATTATATACATTGCTATACTAACACAATTATATTAATAGCCAGACTAACACAAATATATACATTGCAACCCTTACACAATTATATACATTGCCACACTGACACAATTATTTACATTGTCACACTCACACAATTATATACATTGCAACACTAACACAATTATATACATTGCAACACTAACACAATTATATACATTGCCACACTCACACAATTATATACATTGCAACACTAACACAATTATTTACATTGTCACACTCACGCAATTATATACATTGTCACACTAACACAATTATATACATTGCCACACTCACACAATTATTTACATTGTCACACTAACACAATTATATACATTGCCACACTAACACAATTATACACATTGCCACACTCACACACTTATATACATTGCCACACTCACACAATTATATACATTGCCACACTCACACAATTTTTTACATTGTCACACTAACACAATTATATACATTGCAACACTAACACAATTATTTACATTGTCACACTCACGCAATTATATACATTGCCACACTAACACAATTATATACATTGTCACACTCACGCAATTATATACATTGCCACACTAACACAATTATATTCATAGCCAGACTAACACAAATATATACATTGCAACACTAACACAATTATTTACATTGTCACACTCACGCAATTATATACATTGCCACACTAACACAATTATATACATTGCCACACTCACACAATTATATACATTGCAACACTAACACAATTATTTACATTGTCACACTCACGCAATTATATACATTGCCACACTAACACAATTATATACATTGCCACACTCACACAATTATATACATTGCATCACTAACACAATTATTTACATTGTCACACTCACGCAATTATATACATTGCTACACTAACACAATTATATTCATAGCCAGACTAACACAAATATATACATTGCAACCCTAACACAATTATATACATTGCCACACTGACACAATTATTTACATAGTCACACTCACGCAATTATATACATTGCAACACTAACACAATTATATTAATAGCCAGACTAACACAAATATATGCATTGCAACCCTAACACAATTATATACATTGCCACACTGACCCAATTATTTACATTGTCACACTCACACAATTATATACATTGCAACACTAACACAATTATATACATTGCAACACTAACACAATTATATACATTGCCACACTAACACAATTATATACATTGCCACACTAACACAATTATATACATTGCCACACTCACACAATTATATACATTGCAACACTAACACAATTATTTACATTGTCACACTCACACAATTACATACATTGCCACACTAACACAATTATATACATTGCCACACTCACACAATTATATACATTTCCACACTAACACAATTATTTACATTGTCACACTCACGCAATTATATACATTGCCACACTAACACAATTATATACATTGCCACACTCACTCAATTATATACATTGCAACACTAACACAATTATTTACATTTTCACACTCACGCAATTATATACATTGCCACACTAATACAATTATATACATTGCCACACTAACACAATTATATACATTGCCACACTAACACAATTATTTACATTGTCACACTCACACAATTATATACATTGCCACACTAACACAATTATATACATTGCCACACTAACACAATTATTTACATTGTCACACTCACGCAATTATATACATTGCTACACTAACACAATTATATACAATGCCACACTGACACAATTATTTACATTGTCACACTCAAGCAATTATATACATTGCAACACTAACACAATTATATACATTGCCACACTGACACAATTATTTACATTGTCACACTAACACAATTATATTCATTGCAACACTAACACAATTATATACATTGCCACACTCACACAATTATATACATTGCCACACTAACACAATTATATACATTGCCACACTAACACAATTATATAAATTGCCACACTAACACAATTATATACATTGCCACACTCACACAATTATATACATTGCAACACTAACACAATTATTTACATTGTCACACTCACGCATTTATATACATTGTCACACTAACACAATTATATACATTGCAACACTAACATAATTATTTAAATTGTCACACTAACACAATTATATACATTGCCACACTAACACAATTATATACATTGCCACACTCACACAATTATATACATTGCCACACTCACACAATTATATACATTGCCACACTCACACAATTTTTTACATTGTCACACTAACACAATTATATACATTGCAACACTAACACAATTATTTACATTGTCACACTCACGCAATTATATACATTGCAACACTAACACAATTATTTACATTGTCACACTCACGCAATTATATACATTGCCACACTAACACAATTATATACATTGCCACACTAACACAATTATATACATTGCCACACTAACACAATTATTTACATTGTCACACTCACACAATTATATATATTGCCACACTAACACAATTATATACATTGCCACACTCAATCAATTATATACATTGCAACACTAACACAATTATTTACATTGTCACACTCACGCAATTATATACATTGCCACACTAATACAATTATATACATTGCCATACTAACACAATTATATACATTGCCACACTAACACAATTATTTACATTGTCACACTCACACAATTATATACATTGCCACACTAACACAATTATATACATTGCCACACTAACACAATTATTTACATTGTCACACTCACGCAATTATATACATTGCTACACTAACACAATTATATACAATGCCACACTGACACAATTATTTACATTGTCACACTCACGCAATTATATACATTGCAACACTAACACAATTATATACATTGCAACACTGACACAATTATTTACATTGTCACACTAACACAATTATATACATTGCAACACTAACACAATTATATACATTGCCAAACTGACACAATTATATACATTGCCACACTACCACAATTATATACATTGCCACACTAACACAATTATATACATTGCCACACTAACACAATTATATACATTGCCAAACTAACACAATTATATACATTGCAACACTAACACAATTATTTACATTGTCACACTCACGCAATTATATACATTGCAACACTAACACAATTATTTACATTGTCACACTCACACAATTATTTACATTGTCACACTCACGCAATTATATATATTGCAACACTAACACAATTATATTTATAGCCAGACTAACACAAATATATACATTGCCACACTGACACAATTATTGACATGGTCAAACTATCACAATTATATACATAGCCAGACTAACACAATTATATACATTGTCAGACTAACACAATTATATACAGTGCCACACTAACACAATTATATACATTGCCACACTAACACAATTATTTACATTGTCACACTCACACAATTATATATACTGCCACACTAACACAATTATATACATTGCCACACTAACACAATTATTTACATTGTCACACTCACGCAATTATATACATTGCTACACTAACACAATTATATACATTGCCACACTGACACAATTATTTACATTGTCACACTCACGCAATTATATATATTGCAACACTAACACAATTATATTTATAGCCAGACTAACACAAATATATACATTGCCACACTGACACAATTATTGACATGGTCAAACTATCACAATTATATACATAGCCAGACTAACACAATTATATACATTGTCAGACTAACACAATTATATACAGTGCCACACTAACAAAATTATATAAATAGCAACACTAACACAATCGTATACATTGCCAGAGTAACACAATTATATACATTGCTACACTAACACAATTATATACATAGCCACACTAACACAATTATATACATAGCCACACTAACACAATCATAAACATATCCACACTAAGACAATTTTATACATTGTCAGACTAACACAATTATATACATAGCCACACTAACATAATTAGATACATAGCCACACTAACACAATTTTATACATTGCCACAATAACACAATCATATACATTGCCATACTATCACAATTATATACATTGCCACACTAACACAATTATATGCATAGCCAGACTAACACAATTAATTGTATAGATAGTCACACTAACACAACTATATACATTGCCACACTGACACATAGTATCTGGAAGAAGTGTTCTCCAATATCATTAAATTATTTAGTCCTACGGCTATGCCTTAATGTTGCTGGCGTGGAATCGTGATAACTGTTGTTTGTGTGTGTGTGTTTGCAAAATTTTGTTCCAGAATTACTCCCACACACACACACATGACATTGCCATTACAATCTATCTAGCATCCCGTTTTTCTGTTACCAAGCTTGACCACTCACAAATGGAATAGTAACACTCAACTAACCTTCAGTAATATTTGCTATTACAAATGTTCCTATTCCTCAAAGGTTTTTTCCCCTCTATAATTACATTGTATTTACTGCTCTTGACTTTGCATCTTTTTTTGCACAAAGGCTGCTGATAATCATATTGAGATTTAGCTGGCAAAATTCTTCTTAAGTGAAAAACACTGTCCATATTTTTGAAAATATAAATGTCTCTTTAGTAACCCAGAGAGAGAGAGAGAAGCGTTGCTGTGGACCAGCACAGGTCAACGTGAAAGTTAATGGACATCACCCGTCTCTCTTAATCTCCGCTCCATAGAGTTTGGCTTTTAACAACTATTGGCCCCTGTCTTCGTAGCCACGGAATGACCTTACTAACGTCGTAACAAAAATTATATGAGTATAAATTGTTCAAGTTCTAGGGAAACATTAACCAAGTATCTGCCACTGCAAACACACATATTACATCATACTTTTCCTTTAGTGAAAGAGTATTTTAAGTAAAAAATTGTGCAATTTCGAAGCCATCCCACTGTTAATAATTAGGGGGAAAAAATAAGCTTCATCAAAAATGTTTGTATAATAAGACCAAAGGAGATGGGTTTCTAAAAGGCCCTCAGGGCTGAAAATAGACTCGGTTTTGGCATTTCACAACGCAGCTATTACATGATTCTCTCTGTCTGGCTGCCTCTCGTGTCTCTTTCTGTATAATTCTTCTCCCAGTTTCTCTCAATCTTTATCTGTCTCTTTATAACTAAGAGCTCTCTGACTTTCTGTCTGTCTATTTGTCTGTCTTCCCCGGTCCCTTTCTTTCTATAAGTCTGTCGCTGTTTCTGTTTCTCTATCTCTGTGTTTCCGTCTCTCTCTGTCCTTCTGCATGTGTCGTTTTCCGTCTGTTACTCTCAATATATTTTTTCCCGTCTATCTGCCTGTCTCTCCATATCTGTATTTCTCTATAGATCTCTCTGTCTTCCCATCTCTTGGTCTAATCTGCCTGTCTCTCCCTATATGTATTTCTCTATAGATCTCTCTGTCTTCCCATCTCTTGGTCTAGCTGCTTGTCGGCATCTCCCTATTACTCCATCTCTATCCCTACCTTTCTGTCTGCAGCTCTGTTGTCTGTCTGTCTCGCACTCTTCCTCTCACACTTTCTCTATCTCTCTCTCTCTCTCTGTCTCTCTCTCTCGTTTTCTGAGCCTATCTTTTATGCAAATCACTGCCACTCTGTCTGCCCCCTCTCCCTCTGAGCCTATGTCTTTCTTTCCATCTCTCTCTCTCTCTCTCTCTCTCTCTCTCTCTCTCTCTCTCTTTCTCTATCTCTTTCTCCATGTCTGTCTCTCTCTCTCTCTCTTTCTCTCTCGCTCTTTCTCTCTCTCTCTCTCTCTCTCTCTCTATCTTTTATGCAAATCTCTCCCTCTCTGTCTGCCCCCTCTCTCTCTGTGCCTATGTCTTTCTCTCCCTCTCTCTCTCTCTCTCTCTCTCTCTCTCTCTCTCTCTCTCTCTTTGTCTATCTCTTTCTCCATGTCTGTATCTCTCTCTCTCTCTTTCTGGCTGGCTCTTTCTCTCTCTCTCTCTCTCTCTCTCTCTCTCTCTGTCTGTCTCTCCCTTCCCCCGCGCATTTGTATTGACTAGCGAGCCACGGATTTTCTAACGAGCAAACTCATTATTTGCTTTGCTAAACTTAGACGTTCCATTTCAAAGGACTTACAATATTTTGCAAGGTTCTAAAACTGTGTACACATGAAGTCATTTAATCGATATTTTAATGAAGATATTTTTAAAAAAAAACAACCTGTGCCCTCACTTATCTCAATAAATGAAGTCATTAAAAAAATCATTTACCGCTGGCCATATTTTGTCCTGATTTATAATAATAATACATCCCCCAACCCCACCCCACCCCCAAATGCACGGGTGGCGTAACAAGGGTTGTTATCACCACGTGCGGTAACTCATGGTGACACCCCACCCCTTTTCTTCGCCGTCGCCAACGGTGGATTTCTTTCTGTTAAAATAAGTCCACAGTGTAACGACAAGAACAAAAGCAAATTAACTGAAGGTCGGGAGGTAAAGGTATTTAAGAATTGTAACAATAAATTAACTTTATTAAATATTATATTTTCCTAGTCTTCAAAGCTGCAGACCTGTCTATTAATATCCTTCAACGTATCACATTCAATTGAAAGTAGAGCCAGATCGGAAAGTCTAAACTGTCCCATGGTGGATCGTAAATAGTTCTTGATGAGCCTTTGTTTTGAAAAGCTCCGCTCATATGAAGCCAAAGTCAAATTAATCGTAAGAAACATTTCAAGACTTAGCGAGAGTATTGGAAGAGATTCTAGGAAGTTCCATTCTGATATGAATCTCAAAACATCAAATACTGACAAGTCAATGACTTTGTGTAATTCAATATCAGCTGCCTTTATGTGTCTTCTAAGCCTCGGTATTTCTTTCAAAAGTTAAAATTCTGACAACTCATCTTTGAAACATTTTGGAACGGACACCAATAACACTTCTTCACTTGCTGATACTAGACTATTGGGTTGAACAGCCCCAAAATATCTATTACTTCCTTGATCGCCAATGATCTGATCAAATGCTTAGAATGAAAGTGATCAATACACTCGAGCATCTCCCCACTTTTTTCTTCTCGCAGAGAGAGTCCAGCATCTATTAAGTTTTCTCCTGCCATTCTCTTCTTAAACCTTAATCTTCTCTCTACAGAAATTTCATTTTGGTCTTCTTTTAAACGGGCCTTTTCAATGAGAATGTTCCATAAAGTGACAGCGTTTCTCGTCCAGAAAAAATCTTAAAGTCACAAGGTTGATCTAGGTTTCACTGTGTCAAGGGTAAAGCCTTTAGTCTGCAGATACTGCTGTGTAAGATTAACTTCATCACGTAGATCAGCCCAACGTTAAAGGTAGCAGATAAACGTGACATCACAGACAGCATGTAAAGTCCTCGTGCTGTACCTCTTGTATCCAAATTTTCATGAGGATCACACATAGAGCTTCAGTTGCCGCCAAACTTACAGCAAACAAAGCTTTCCCTGTTTTATCAGCAGCATGATGAGCACTCCAACGTGTTGTTGACAGCGTTTTCCCTGACACTCCAGTGTGTTCATTAAAAAACATCCCATGGATGAGTGGGTATAGCAAGAAAGAAAAATATTCTCTCGAGAGTATCGAAAAATGTAATACATGAAGCATTTTTGGCAAAAGAGTGTTGACCACACAACTTGAGCGAATGGCCCAAACATCCATAAAAATCGTTTTTTTAAAATTATTTCATTTCCGAATAGCCTCAACACCTCCATGGGCTCCGGACACTGGCAGCATCATCGTAACCTAACCTTGAAGTCGGCACATCTACCCCATCACGTTTTAGATTTGTAAGAATGTCAGAACTGAGGACATCAGACTTTTTTTCCTTAAAGGGACAAATCCAAGAAACACATCTCTCTCTTCAACTTTCCCATCGTGGATTTTTAGATATATGATCGCTTCAGATATCAGGTGTACTGTCGAACATAATTTACAAACAACATACACAATGCCTCGCGTCCTTTACATCCATGATAAGAATCTCCTTCACATGATTTGCAATGACATTTATACATTTATTTTGGGTTTATCTTGAAAGGTAAGATGCGGATGCTTTTATTGTAGATGTACTCCTCTTTAGTCTCCCCGGTTACTCTTTTTAGCTCTGGGTCGTATTTAAATAGCATCAAACACATTTCAAGAAAGTTTCACCCATACAATGAAGTCTCATTTTCGTTGTGGCCACGCAATGCTAGACGTTGTTTTGCAAGAAAAAATGTTGGTATCAATCAACCCTGTGCAGGATTTTCTTCCATATTTGCTGCCACCCCTTAAGACACCCGCCCACACCTAGCTACGCCACAGGCGTGTAAATTGATGAATTTAGTTCAATTATATTAATTGAATGCGTTTATGACTTAAAGCACTGTCATCTAAAACTTCTGTCATCATCTTGTTGAGTGACTAAAACTTCTGTCATCATCTTGTTGAGTGACTTAAACTTCTGTCATCATCTTGTTGTTTGACATAAACTTCTGTAAACATCTTGTTGAATGACTTGAGCTTCTGTCATCATCTTGTTGAGTGAAATAACTTCTGTCGTCATCATGTTGAGTGACTTGAGCTTCTGTCATCATCTTGTTGAGTGACTTGAACTTCTGTCATCATCTTGTTGAGTGACTTAAACTTCTGTCATCGACTTGTTGAATTAATTAAATTTCTGTCCGTTTGTTCAGTTCTTTAAATTTAATTACCTGTTCCCTGTGTATAGAAAGATGTTTAAAATCATGCCATTTAGAAAGTATTTGATGTATTTAATCTACTTTCTACGCTACGAAATAATACATTTAAGCATGTAATTCTGTCTGCAATTCTTTCCTTATGCAGAATTAACTAATCCTATCTGATATAATTTGTATTGTTGTAAGAAGCTTTTCATTGGTCAGATGTTAAACGGAATCGCTCTCTCAGTCCAGAACCAGTGAGCGTTGATAACGATTCTGTCATCACCTCTGCCCCCCCTCCCCCTGAAGGTCTGCCGGGATGACCACTGGTCTTTGAAATGGCCAAATACGCTAAAATAATAACACACATTCTCTGTAGTTGCAGGCTAAAAGAATTACAGACTAAATAGTGGTCTCTTAAACCTCTGTGATCATAGAATAAGTATGTTACAGTTTTAATATTGCAGCAATGCTTTCAGCTAAAACATTTTCATCTAGATTGAACACAAATGCGCCATTTTCAGATATTTTCACACCTTTAGAATGTTTGCTTTGAGGTGATTTTACATGCCCTGGGGTACAAAACTGAAGAAAACAATTTTTTTTATAGAAATCGTTTAAAAACAAAAATTCTATTTTATCCTATCATTTATTGTATTATCATTGGCTTCTTGAATGGCAACAGCGTAAGCAAAGATCAACGGTGCATCGATCTGTAGAAAAATTGGTGATTATTGTTAAATGGTTAGTGTCAATTAAATTTTATGAAAGCAGTGGTTCTCAACCTTCCTAATGCCGCGACCCTTTAATACAGTTTCTCATGTGGTGGTGACCCCCCCCCCCCCCAACCATAAAATTATTTTCGTTTGCGTTTCATAAATGTGTTTTCCCCATGGATCTTAAAGAAAAATTGGTGATTATTGTTAAATGGTTAGTGTCAATTAAATTTTATGAAAGCAGTTGTTCTCAACCTTCCTAATGCCGCGACCCTTTAATACAGTTTCTCATGTGGTGGTGACCCCCCCCCCCCCAACCATAAAATTATTTTCGTTTGCGTTTCATAAATGTGTTTTCCCCATGGATCTTAGGCGACCCCCGTGTAAGGGTCGTTCGACCCGAAAAGGGTTCTCGACCCACAAGTTGAGAATTGTTGAATTCAAGAATAACGATATCAGACAAGGAAAAAAAAATCACTATTTTTTGTTTTTTTCTTTTTCATTTTGCAGAATGGAGCACACACAAACCAACAAATGTCACAGTGACTCGCAATTTGCAGTCCAGCCATGCTGCCTCGTTACATCCAGCACGGCGTCTATTGACGGGAGGAGACCATTCAGTTGGGGGACCAAGCATGGGAAGCACAGGACCCTTAACGACGCTTAATCCGTGTGCATGGTTCCACAGATCAAATCTGCCGACACATGCCGTGAGGCTCACAGTGTTTGTTCGTCTGTCTGATGAGGTGTTTGTCTGATGAGTTGGTTTGTCTGACGAGCTGTTTGGCTTTTGTCACTAAACAAATGATTCTGAGGGGTAAAGTCGTTTGTGGAAATAACATTGGTAATAAAAACAATAAAGTAAACATCTGTGCTACTAACATTGGTAATAAAAAAAACTATAAAGTAAACATCTATGCTACTAACATTGGTAAGAAAAAACAATAAAGTATACATCTATGCTACTAACATTGGTAATAAAAACAATAAAGTATACATCTACGCTACTAACATTGGTAATAAAAACAATAAAGTATACATCTATGCTTCTAACATTGGTAAGAAAAACAATAAAGTATACATCTACGCTACTAACATTGGTAATAAAAACAATAAAGTATACATCTACGCTACTAACATTGGTTAGAAAAACAATAAAGTATACATCTACGCTACTAACATTGGTAATAAAAACAATAAAGTATACATCTATGCTACTAACATTGGTAATAAAAACAATAAAGTATACATCTATGCTACTAACATTGGTAATAAAAACCATAAAGTATACATCTATGCTACTAACATTGGTAATAAAAACAATAAAGTGTACATTTATGCTTTGTGCTGCTAACTTTGGAAATAAAAAAAAATAGAAATAATTTATACTAATATCATTGGTAATAAAATCAATAAAATAAACTTCTATGCTACTAACATCAGTAATAGCAAATGTGGCAAAACTTTAAAAGAAAACCAATTAACAGCTTTGGTAGTAGTACAAGTTTTTGTTGATATTTCCATTTTTTGTTGTTTTGTTTTCATCCATTACATAAATTGTTTCGTTTGCTAAACTCAATTCGAGTTTACAGGATCAACTTAAACCATTCAAACTTAGATTAAATGAAAGTTATTTTCAGAATATATAGTCCGAATTTTTAGTAGTCTGCATCAGTGGCGTAGCGAGGGTGTTTGGCGCCCGGGGACAAGATTCGCGCCCGGGGACAAGATCCATTTTTAGCGCCCCTTTTCCTTTTTTTTTTTCAACTCTTAAACCCATTATTTTCATCAACAAAATAATATCAAAGCACATTTTGGCGCCCCTAACTAGCTGGCGCCCGGGGACATCTGTCCCCCCTGCCCCCACCACGCTACGCCTCTGGTCTGCATTCACCAGAATATACCACAAATATGACGCATCTTACGAGCTGTTCGACCCTATAGACAGATGTTGTCCTCATTATGACACGATGTGTGATCGTTTGGGTGGACGCCCGCCTTTCATGTAAGAAGAACTTACCACCTCACAAAACAAAACTCTCGGTGGATTTCCAGAAAGTGGCTAGGAAATGTTCAAAGTGATGAGATCTCTTATAAGATGTTCTGCTAGTATCCGCAAAAATGTATTCAGTTCACTTATTCGTTGCAATGCAAACAAACAAAAAAATAAATAAGTAAAAAAAAAAATAATTAAAAAAAAAAATAAATATTATGAAATGACATCAGCAATGTTTGAGTTGATTTTCCTGAAAGTCTTAATGCTATGAAACTGAAGGGTCTTCTTGCTTTAAATAATTTCATAACTTACCTCTCGTCCAATTTCTGGTGGTAAGTTTGATGACTCAGTGATATGTATATATATATTTATATATATATAAAGACTTTCAGGAAAATCAACTCAAACATTGCTGATGTCATTTGGAGTTTACTCCTTCCATCTTTTCCAAACGTTATTGCAAAATACAAGAGTACCGTCGCTTCAATTAAAGCTATGCATCAAAATATAGTCAACGTCACTAAATGCTGAGTCATACATCAAACTGCAGTCACCATCACTACAAGTAAAGCTATAGATGTCACGAGGTTAAATATGAAAAATAAATCAGTTTTTCGATCAGTTCTTTTATACATTTACCGGTCCTCCCCCCCCCCCTTACTCGTGAATGGCAGGTAATCCAATCATAGCCAGATTTCTTTCATTCTCCCGCCGAAGACGTCCATGGCCTTGCATTCATCAAAGGCGCCAACAAAAAAAGGGGTAGCGACGAGAGCACCGCCTCATAAAATTAGCACTGTTACAAGAGCCGCGGTGGTCGTGTAGGGAGGGGACCAAGACACGGGGGATGATTCATTTAGCTTCAAAACGACAAACATGAGTAATGGAATAAACTGGCACCCGGCTTGGTCATGCACGTTTGTTGTTAGCCTGCCACGCAAATCTAGAATTATTCAGTCGTGACCATGTCACGGGGAAGCTCCATTCAATAATACACAACTGGTATTTTATACGTTTAGTTTTTGGAGGGGGTTAGTAGGGTTACGAGGCCGTTGGGTGACGCTCTCGTAAAAATTACTAACCACCCCCCCTCCCACCCCACCCCTTTTTTAAAAAATTTTTTTAGACCTGATAATTGAATTTTGAAAATTGACAACTATGTTATTCATTTGTTAATGGATTTAATGTCAATTTATTATAGGACTATTTATAGCAAATTGACTAATCACATAATGTTTTTATTGAATTTTATGAAGTTTCAATGGATGATAAAATTGAGTAAATAATTATAAGGCGGCTCATTCAAAAGTTTATTGATAGAGTTTTTAAATATTTTCTTACTTTTTCATACATTCATTGTTTTATAAATGTATTGTTTCATTGAATACATTTTTCGTTCATTCATATGTGGTTTTTTCGTATTTAGCCCTTAGAATATCATCCTTTGCGTATTCCATTATGGTGACTGTTTAAGTTAGTTCCAATGAAACTGTTTTAAATGCATCTTTTAACTCAATGTTATAAAACTGACTACAGAAGAATCTTTGTTCAATTGACTTAAGCCCCTTTAACTTCTGTTACGTAGTTTCTAAGTGACGTCAGTTGGTGCACTCTTGGCTCGTAAACCTCTTTCAGTTAGTATGATCCTTATTAGCTTTCTTCCTCCGACCCTCAATTTTTCCTGTCTGTCTGTTAGTCTGTCTCCCTCACTCTTTATTCTCACTGCTCCTCAGCTTTTTTTCTTTATATGCTATGTTTATCTTCGCAAGTGTGTATTCATGTCATAAGTTATTTATTCAATATAAATGAAAGCGAATGGGCAGCCGTTCAATATGTCGCTCGTTCTTTCTTTTCTCACTACATTTAAAATTTCATTTTAATGTTTAGTTCTATCATTCTCTCCCCCACTCTCTCCCTCACACACACTCACGTAATTACATCTTCCCCAAACTCTCTTCCCCTTTCCCTCTCTCATTTCTCTCTCCCCCCTCTCTCTCTTTATCACACTCTCTCTCTCTCCCAACTCTTTCTCTCCCACTCTCTCTCCCACTCTCTCTCTCTGCCACTCTCTCTCCCACTCTCTCTCCCAACCTCCATCTCCCCATTCTCTCTCACCCACACTCTCTCTCCAACACACACACAATTTCTCTCCCCCCCTCTCTCTCTCTTTCTCTCTCTTAATGTCTTTCTCCCCATTCTCTCTCTCCCACCCACTTTGTCTCACTCACACACTCTCGCTCTCACTCTCTTCTCTCTCTCTCTCCCCCTCCAGCTCTCTCCCTCTCTCACTCTCTCTCTACCCTTTCTCCCTTTCAATCCCACAATTCATTAATTTTATTTCATGCGTTTTTATCTCTAAACATTTCCTTCCTGTTTTTTTATTCCTAAAATCCAAAACACATTTTTACTGTCCTCGCCATGTTATCACTGCGTGTCTCGTACAATCGAACATGCATAACGGGCCTTTCCAATACACAGGAACATTAGCATGCAGAAGCGAGCATTTTTTTGTGTTCTTGAAATATTAGCCACCGCGGCCTCATTTAAATCCACGTGTTAATCAGAGGTCGGTGATTGGCCCGCGTGTTCTCCCTAGGGCCGAGACCCGTAATGAATGGCAAACAAATATTGCGGAAGAACAACAATGAAGAATAATCCAGATTGCCAAATATGCTCTCGAAATATTTCCTTCAGTTTTATAGCGCTTGCTTTCAATTTATTTTCACTGCAGAAATTTGTAAGCACATCTCGAGGGCAACCCGGGGCCTTCTGATTAATTGAATGAAACGTGCCATCGAAGGACGACAAATACCATCTGGTTGATTCCACGTATAGAAAACCCAGATTCAATATTGTTCTGTTGAAGAAGAAAGGCCTCCTTTGCTGCTATGGCTCGATGGAAGTTTGTTAATGTCCCGCGATGAATAGCCCCGCTATTATAGGCTAGGAAAAAAAAAAACAACAACATTTATTTGCCCAGTAGATTTTCGTGTCACAATCCGCTTTAGAGCTTTCTCCTGGAAATGTTGGACAAAACTGTCCGGAAATATCTAAAAATACTGATGATATATATTTTGAAAACTTTGTGTGTGAATCTCATAGGAAATTTAAAAAAATAAAAAATAATTAAATATGTAACCCTATATTGTATGCTGTGGAATTTTAAGTTAGAGACATAATCTTGCATATACATGTTAGATTATCTTTTAATTAGGGACATAATCTTGCATCACAAATGTTAGATTATCTTTGAATTAGGGACATAATTTTTGCATCCAAATGTTAGATGATCTTTAAATTGGGGACATAATCTTGCATGCAACTGTTACATACATTAAAGTTTTTGAAATATTTTAACTAGCATGACTTCAAACAAACGCCTGACCAAGCTGACATGAACACCCCTTCATGGCAAGAATGACGATCACGTGATATTGGAGACTTTAAAAACATTTAAGATCATCAAACTACAATTTCCCATTTAGATCATCATAATTCAAACCTATTGAAAGAACTCCATCTCAACAATCATATCTTAACAACCTCGTCCGCGCCCCCCCCCCTTTTTTTTTCCACCTAAATTTAATGAAAGCACATCACTGTCCACTGAAGTTTGAGCTGTTCCTAAACACAATTACTGATCGCTTTATCCGAGACCCATCAAACAAAGATATTAAATCTGGCTCGTTACCAATCCATCGGATTCAACTCCTTACATTTCCCCAGTATGATAGAGTCATTTTGCGGTCATTTCTCCCTAATACAGCGGTTCTCTAGGGGTCGCCTAAGACCATCTGAAAACACATATCTTGCAGCTGTGAAGTGGCAAATACGAAAATAATTGTGTAGCTGGGGGTCGCCACGACACGAGAAACTGTATTATAGGGTCGCGGCACTAGGAAGGTTGAGAACCACTGCCCTAATACAACTATTTTATTTCTTAAAGCGTATAGGAAGGGTCGAAAAACAACCCCATAAGAATTATTTCTCCCCCTACCCTCAGATTCCTCCACCCGCTACCCCCACTCCCCCCGCACCTCCCCTCCACACTCAAAGAAACTCGGTGCCGGTGACATCACACGTTCCAGGGGTGGGGGGGAGAGGGCTGTTGGTCTCGTGTGACTGTGAGGGGAGAATTGGAGCTGGGATGTTTCAGCGGTAGTTTCCTGGCCCTCGCTGATCGATGGCGGCATCATTACGCCTCGCGAGATGCTGGATTATGACGAAGTGTGACGCTGGCAGAGTGGCCTTATATAAACAGGCACCCCGCCTTCAGCATTAGGGCATACATGGCGGGACGGCAGCAGACGTCAAGATCACGTGTGTGGAGCTAGATAAAAAAAAGTTCTGGTGGATGGGAGGTGTCACGCTATCACGTGGCATAAAGGTCAGTCCAAATTTATAAACGAACGTTAAATTAAATAAGAAGTTACAAGAATAAATAATTTTTTTAAAAATGTTGACAGGTTTGGGTTTTTTCTACTTTCGCTTTCTCCTTTTGTTTACGATTCGTCACATTCTACTCGTAGAATGACGTCACCCAACCCTCGGCTTGCCTTCGATGGCGGGGGTTTAAGCCCACTCACCGGTGTTTCCGAGTGTAATTGAGTTCGCTAGAAAAATCAACTGGCCCTCCATGACTATTCCCAGCCTCACTGCACACGCTATTACCTCATGTGATTCTCGTGCACTCGACTGTGTAATAAGATCTAAAAAATATCGGAGGAAATGAATGGAAAAAAACAACAACAAAACAACAACAACACACACACACAGACACACACCGTCCAAGCCATGGCATTGCCATTAATAAAACGGAACGCTTACCGGGCACGTGATGTAGTAGGAAATGTCAAACTTTCAAAGGAAAGAACAATGGAGGAAGCACGTCATTCGAGCTCTGACATAGATAGGGAGACTGTGAGGGGGCCAATAGAGCAGCTATCTGCAGATGTGTT
Organism: Lymnaea stagnalis; assembly: GCA_964033795.1. Classification (NCBI taxonomy): domain Eukaryota; kingdom Metazoa; phylum Mollusca; class Gastropoda; family Lymnaeidae; genus Lymnaea; species Lymnaea stagnalis. The sequence continues at coordinate 667,946 of CAXITT010000011.1, forward strand.
GAAAGTATATGTGACAACACGGATGGAGTGTGTGGTGATGCATTGTTAATGTGGCAGAAAACGAAAGACTGATACAAATAAATATTTAAAAAAAAAAATGCGGTGTATTTGTGACAGGGACGTCATATGGGTAGGGTAGAGGGGGGCATTCCCCATCCTGAATTGGAACGTTTTATTTAAATTGCTAAGTACTGTGGCGCCTCCAATAATTAGCAACTTAACAAGCCGACCAAGTTTTGGTTTTGCCCCCCCCCACCCCCTTCTTTTTTTTGAAAAAAAAAAACTTGATGTGACGCCCCTGATCTGCGACATTAAAAAGGGTGCGGGTATGTAAAAAATAAAAGATTTTTACTGTAACTACTAGAGAGTATATATATATATATACATGAAGTAACTTGAACAATAATGGGGAGTAATGTGTAACAGGGCAAATAATGACTGGAACACTAAGAATATGTAAAGATACGTATACAGTAGGTATAAGCGTGTATTGTGTTAAATAGAGGCTCTGACATTGTTAAGAATGTATGTTCTATATGGAACAGAAGATATGACGATGTGAAACACATTGATGCCATGGGGGCAATGATCTGATTTGAATACAGGGTGAACACGACGACGCATCGAGAGTACTAGAGCCATGGTGTTTTAGAGACCACAATTGATAAATACTCTAATAATACCACTATTTCTTACCCTAGAACAAGACCGATGTAGTTATGTTGACCATTGATAGGACGGTAGGCGTGTAGATCTTCTCATTTTTAAGAAAAAATCTAGATAACATTATATAAGGGTATAACATATGTGTCCCGGGGCATCGAAAATTTTGGCGCGAGGGGCCACTTGCGGCCCAAGGGCCTTTAGGTGAACATTCCTCTAAGAACCAACAAAATCGTACTTTCTCAGTGTTATAAATTACTTCATTGTTTTCTTTGGTTTATTACTTTTGAGAAAACCTTTTTCTTTTTCTTTCTAAATATACATTTCCTTTTGTTTTAATATATACCCCCCACCCCCACCCCCACCCACCGCCCCACCCACACCCCCACCCAAACCGCCACCCAAAATGAAAATTATAAATAAATTAAAACATATTCAAATATTTAAAATAATATAAACAGGATGAAATTTTCAGTTTCTTTTAAATAGAGATAATATAGGTCACAAATATGTTTCCGCTCAAGTGTTATAATCAGTTGCGTTATTTTAACAAAAAAAAGTAAGAACTAATCGATCCACCAGTTTGATAAAAGTTAATTCAAATCACGGATCTCATCCCAATGCTCTGTGTAAATAAAAGCCTCATCTGTGACTCGTGTTATGCTTGACTACATCAAACCACCATCTCACTTATTTGAAGAGTTTTTTTTTTAAAACTCAGCTGAAGCCTGTACAAATAAATATAGCGAGAAAACATAAACAATTATGATATTACTTGGGTGGCAGACACAAACTACAATTAGCGCAAACATAACCGAGACAATGATTGGATCATCAGGGCAATAAACTAGTCAATGATTTAATCATCATGAAATAAAAGAATTAATGATTAAATCATCAGGACAATAATCGAGTCAATGGTTGAATTATCAGGCCAATAAAGGAGTCAATGATTGAATCATCAGGACAAAAAAATTAGTCAATGGTTAAATCATCAGGGCAATGATCTAAGGAAGCTAAAAATGATGCTCAGTCACGCGATGATGATAAAGTCATACACGATCACGCAGTGATGATAAAGTCATAGATGATCACGCGGTGATGATAAAGTCATAACGATCACGTGATGAGAGAAGTCCGAATATCAGTGGAAGCATGTCTCATGTTGAAATTGTTGATCGGACTTAGTTCATGTATTCTAATACAAGCCAGGAAAGCTGTATGTGTCTTAACAGAATACGATTAACCTAATTAGTTGCGTGGGAAAATTTCTATGACATCACATTATATAAAATATAAGCTATGCTTCTATTTAGTACCAATAGCAAAAGAAATATGTAACTATTTACGAATATGAAATAGGAAAGACAAATTGAATAGAAAAACAAAAAAATATTTTTGTACGAGTGAAAATAAATGAACCAAGTCAAATAAAAATAATTTAAAAAATCAGTCGGCCTTGACTTTCGTGTACACTTGAACGAGTTTGTCAATAAGCAAAAAAAAAAAAAAGCAAAAAAAAAAAAGAATTTGGGAAGAAAGAAAAAAAAAAAACCAAATAAAAAAAAAAAAAATTAAAAAATCAGTCGGCCTTGACTTTCGTGTAAACTTGAAAGAGTTTGTCAAAAAGAAAAAAAAAAAAAAGCAAAAAAAAAAAAAGAATTTGGGAAATAATGATTGAGCTCCCAGCCCACCGTAAGAGTGTAAAAATGACCTGCAAGTGATCATCATACACACTTTCTCCCCCTTTCTATGTCATAATAGGCTCGTCCACCGGGGGGGAACTCTGAAGATCTCCGCATATATGTTTTCATCTCTCACACGAGGTCCTGTCACTTGCTATAAGGGTGCTCCCCAATCGATGAAGTCTAAACATTATTTATGTGAGCCTTTCACTGGAAGATAGGGCCGATATCCCGGGCCGGCGGCCACAAACACTTGTCTCTACGAATCGTCTACACCCGAGAAATGCCCCAGCCGCGCGCCTGATGTTCTTATTCGGGACCTTTCGTCCCCCCAAACATTACTTCAACAATGGCCTAAGACGTATCAATGGAGCATGCCCCAATAAGAAGCTGAGAGAAACGTAATTCCATTTCCCGGTCTATTTATAACTTATCGAATTACGATAGCCTTTTCCCATAGCGCTTAATATCAAGCGATCAAGGTCAAGGCCGATCTCAGCTATTAGATTTTAGTTATTTATCAATTTATATAACTATTTAAAGATCTTGTTTATAGCGGAGTTTATTTTAAATACAGGAGGCCCGGACAAGTCGCTGATCAGTTTTCCGCTTTATTAAGTTAGCCAGTCAGAGTGAAGTTAAACCAGATTTCTAAAACTTGAAATGAGCATCATTCAACAGTAATGTTTAGTTATATTTTTGAAGTACGTGCATGGCGGAATTTCGCGGAACTTAAAATTTGGTTCATAGCTTTATAGCATAAGTGGAGCTTTAGTTGGTGAGTTAAGATGGATTCTTGGTTAAAATATTTTGTGAATATAAATGCTTCGTGAAATACCGAAGAAGAAATCGACAATAAAAATAATTCGTTCTTTGAAAACAGTGCAGCCGTTGTAATATTTAATTGCCAAATTTTCATCTAAAAACATGCAGAAATTGTATGCCTTTAAAAAAAAACAAACTTGAAATTATTTTTTTAAAGGTTTATATTGGGTTAGTGTTTTTTCGATACTTCATTAAAAAGATAAAACAAAGCAATTTTTCACACGCGCAGTTTTATAGGCTTAAATATTTAATACAAACTGGGAGTCACAAAGGAGAAGAAGATGAGCGGTCATTAAAAAAAATAAAAATGAAGTACTTTCAAATAGGTGTTTTAAAGACGTTTGTTTGAAATATATTTACCAAACTTCCATGGTGATTCCACTCTCAACCTCGGAGTAGTCCTTTCTCCTGCACCGTCATTTCATAACAATAACGTCATAGCGATATATCTTCTTCTGCTGTTTGTCAAATCATTTTTAGTAAAGTTATCCCTACCATCTCCTGCCCACACAACCATCTGCTATCCCTACCATCTCCCGCCCACACGACCATCTGTTTATCAGTGACGGTCTCAGGCTTTACATTTTATCATAAGTCTTTTCAGATTTTCGAGATGGCTTGTCGGCCTCTTGACATGCCCTCCAAACAAGCCAACATTTTTAATAATGTATTTGTTAAAGAATACTAAACTATCTGATAGAGGTCTGCTTAATAAGAAGGTTTGTGAAGCTTTCAGACGACCAGAGACCTATTTAATAAAGGTTTGTGAAGCTTTCAAACGAACAGGGACTCACTTAATGAAGGTTTGTGAAGCTTTCAAACGAACAGAGACCCACTTAATAAAGGTTTGTGAAGCTTTCAGACGAACAGAGACCCACTTAATGAAGGTTTGTGAAGCTTTCAAACGAAAACTTTGAAAGTCAAAATTTGTTAGTCCTGTCACGAATGATATAATGGTGGCATGTCAACACAACCGGGGGTGGGAATAATATCACGGAGCAGACACGTGATGGTTGAAGGCTCTCTAACAAACTCATTTTTGTGTGCGCTGAACCCCCCCCCCTCTCCCTCTGGACCCATGACAAGCAGAACCCTGGATCCCATTTTGGCAGACACGCCGACAGAAATACAAGTTTTAAATTAATATTTAATGCGTTTTGTTTTTTTAATCCGTTCGCAACACAACCGGTGCTTGCTCCAAAAGAACTCGGCACGTTTTAGCACGTTGCAAATACAGGAAGAAAACTAAAGTCTTTAAGAAATAATCGAAAATGGTGAATTATGAAAAGGAAGGAACAGTTGAACACTTAAGCTGTGAGGCTTATACCTCAGCTCAGACAGTCTTAGTTTTGTAGTTGTAACTTGGTTATTTTTTTTTAGTTTTGTAGGGTTGAAATGCTGACAGAACAATGGCGAACTCTAGTTGAAAATTAATTTTTTTTTGTTTTTTTCTCCAAGAGAAGCCATCAACAACGGCAGTTTGACGGCCATTTTCACATTAAAAATTCCACGTGAATGGTGATACAATTTCAAAGAAATGTAAACAAAAAGAAAGTTTCCTGGTCGTGAGCTGTCAGAATAATCATGCGTGGACCAAATTTGTGTGTTGTTACATTCATTGAGTAACACGTTTCGGGAGCGCTTGAAGGATAACGAATTTCTCACTGGCTGTTTTGATTTTGACGTTCATTATAATAATTTTTTTAATGAAATCTAAAAGAGCTCTAACAAAAGCTAACACACGGGTGGTAAAGATTTTAACACACGGGTGGTAAAGATTTTAACACACGGGTGGTAAAGATTTTAACACACGGGTGGTAAAGATTTTAACACACGGGTGGTAAAGATTTTAACACACGGGTGGTAAAGATTTTAACACACGGGTGGTAAAGATTTTAACACACGGGTGGTAAAGATTTTAACACACGGGTGGTAAAGATTTTAACACACGGGTGGTAAAGATTTTAACACACGGGTGGTAAAGATTTTAACACACGGGTGGTAAAGATTTTAACACACGGGTGGTAAAGATTTTAACACACGGAAAATAAAGATGTTAACACACGGGAGGTAGAGATTAATTGAACGGATGTAAAGATGAACAGAAGGAAGGTCAAGATTTTAACAGAAGCGATGACAAGATTTTAACACCCTTTAAGTAAATGTGTTAACACCACGGGAAGTAAATGTGTTAACACGCAGGAAGTAAATGTGTTAACACACGGGAAGTAAATGTGTCGAGAAAATTTAAGTAGAGAAACTTAAGACTGGAAAAAAAATGCATTTTATAAATAGAGAGATCGGTGCCATGAGTGCCTCAGGACTTAGGCTTTCAACAAAACTAATGGGTCTGTAGGATGTCTGGTTGGGGGACGGAGGATGCTTTGTAATAGTTGTTATCCTGTTTTAATAGTAACGATGTAACATCACAAATCACAGGGCCATCAAAGTCACAGCCAAGATACGTCAGTACAACAATATGAATATAGTTTCGAAGCCAAAAAAAATAATTATTCAATACCGTGTCCTGGGTATTGATTTTTTTTACCCGCTTTTATAATTGCGATTTATTTTCGTTTCGTATATTTATGGCATGTGACAGTCATAGTGTCACTCACTTAAGATGGTCCCATCTTGTCGTTCAGAAATTTGAGTTCTCCATCCTAAATAATTACAGATTAGCTTTGGCGAAATATTGTTTTGTTAATTTACACAACAGAGTGTTAAGAGAGAAGTTATGTCCCGATTCAACATTTAAAAAAAAAATTCAGCTGAATTATTATTATATGTATATATATATGCATATATATATATA
>CAXITT010000011.1:673960-686582 GCA_964033795.1 Lymnaea stagnalis
TATATATATATATATATATATATATATATATATATATATATATATATATATATATTAGTTCTATTGCCTGGTTGATCGACAGAACCATCTTGTCAACATGCCATTCAAGCTGTTGTGTAAGAGACCAAATCCCCTGCACCCCCACCCCCCCACCCCCCCCCCACACCCAACCGTTTTCCTCTATTGTTTAACTCTAAGCAAACGTTAAGGTTGCGATGAAAGATGTAACGCGAATGACACATTGAAAAGTACACGATACAACACTTTTGTTCTGGGACTTGATCTTCCGTCCATGGGTGGTTGTTATTTTGTTCTTTCATTTTTTTTTCTTTCCTCGCGCTGCCTTCTTGCTGCACTAATCAATAAACTATTTATCGATCTAAGGGTGTATCAGCTCATCGATACCTTCCCCATTCAGCACGTGACATTAAACACTGTTGGGATTAATACAGGAAACAGGGAGTCATTTTGATGTTTCATTTTATCTTTTTTTTTTTAAATGTAGACTTTCAGCAAATGTTAGCTGAACGAAGCGTCTACAGAAATGAATTAAATTTAAAAAAAAAAAAATTAAACATATTGCTTAAATATTCCGTAATTCAATATATTGCTTAAACATCCCGTGCTTCAATATATTGCTTAAACATCCCGTACTTCAATATATTGCTTAAACATCCCGTATTTCAATATATTGCTTAAACAGCCCGTACTTCAATATATTGCTTAAACATCCCGTACTTCAATATATTGCTTAAACATCCCGTACTTCAATATATTGCTTAAACATCCCGTACTTCAATATATTACCTAAACATCCCGTACTTCAATATATTGCTTAAACATCCCGTACTTCAATATATTGCTTAAACATCCCGTACTTCAATATATTGCCTAAACATCCCGTACTTAAATATATTGCCTAATTATCCCGTACTTCAATATATTGCTTAAACATCCCGTACTTCAATATATTGCTTAAACATCCTGTACTTTAATATATTTTTTCTAAACATCTCGTACTCCAATATAGTGCTTAAACATCCCGTACTTCAATAAATTGCTTAAACATCCCGTACTTCAATATATTGCTTAAACATCCCGTACTTCAATATATTGCTTAAACATCCCGTACTTCAATATATTGCTTAAACATCTCGTACTTTAATACATTGCTTAAACATCCCGTACTTCAATATATTGCTTAAACATCCCATACTTCAATATATTGCCTAAACATCCCATACTTCAATATGTTGCCTAAACATCCCGTACTTCAATATATTGCTTAAACATCCCGTACTTCAATATATTGCTTAAACATCCCATACTTCAATATATTGCCTAAACATCCCGTACTTCAATATATTGCCTAAACATCCCATACTTCAATATATTGCCTAATTATCCCGTACTTCAATATATTGCTTAAACATCCCATACTTCAATATATTGCTGAAACATCCCGTACTTCAATATATTGCTTAAACATACCGTACTTTAATATATTTTTTCTAAACATCCCGTACTCCAATATAGTGCCTAAACATCTCGTACTTCAATATATTGCTTAAACATCCCGTACTTCAATATATTGCTTAAACATACCGTACTTCAATATATTGCTTAAACATCCCGTACTTCAATATATTGCTTAAACATCCCGTACTTCAATATATTGCTTAAACATCCCGTACTTCAATATATTGCTTAAACATACCGTACTTCAATATATTGCCTAAACATCCAGTACTCCAATATAGCGCTTAAACATCTCGTATTTCAATATATTGCTTAAACATCCCGTACTTCAATAAATTGCTTAAACATCCCGTACTTCAATATATTGCCTAAACATCCCGTACTCCAATATAGCGCTTAAACATCTCGTACTTCAATATATTGCTTAAACATCCCGTACTTCAATATATTGCTTAAACATCCCGTATTTCAATATATTGCTTAAACATCCCGTACTTCAATATATTGCTTAAACATCCCGTACTTCAATATATTACCTAAACATCGCGTACTTCAATATATTGCTTAAACATCCCGTACTTCAATATATTGCTTAAACATCCCGTACTTCAATATATTGCTTAAACATCCCGTACTTCAATATATTGCCTAAACATCCCGTACTTCAATATATTGCCTAATTATCCCGTACTTCAATATATTGGTTAAACATCCCGTACTTCAATATATTGCTTAAACATCCCGTACTTCAATATATTGCTTAAACATCCCATACTTCAATATATTACCTAAACATCCCGTACTTCAATATATTGCTTAAACATCCCGTACTTCAATATATTGCTTAAACATCCCGTACTTCAATATATTGCTTAAACATCCCGTACTTCAATATATTGCCTAAACATCCCGTACTTCAATATATTGCCTAATTATCCCGTACTTCAATATATTGGTTAAACATCCCGTACTTCAATATATTGCTTAAACATCCCGTACTTCAATATATTGCTTAAACATCCCATACTTCAATATATTACCTAAACATCCCGTACTTCAATATATTGCTTAAACATCCCGTACTTCAATATATTGCTTAAACATCCCGTACTTCAATATATTGCTTAAACATCCCGTACTTCAATATATTGCCTAAACATCCCGTACTTCAATATATTCCCTAATTATCCCGTACTTCAATATATTGCTTAAACATCCCGTACTTCAATATATTGCTTAAACATCCCGTACTTCAATATATTGCTTAAACATACCGTACTTTAATATATTTTTTCTAAACATCCCGTACTCCAATATAGTGCTTAAACATCTCGTACTTCAATATATTGCTTAAACATCCCGTACTTCAAAATATTGCTTAAACATCCCGTACTTCAATATATTGCTTAAACATCCCGTACTTCAATATATTGCTTAAACATCTCGTACTTTAATATAGTGCTTAAACATCCCGTACTTCAATATATTGCTTAAACATCCCATACTTCAATATATTGCCTAAACATCCCATACTTCAATATGTTGCCTAAACATCTCGTACTTCAATATATTGCTTAAACATCCCATACTTCAATATATTGCCTAAACATCCCGTACTTCAATATATTGCCTAAACATCCCATACTTCAATATATTGCTTAAACATCCCATACTTCAATATATTGCTGAAACATCCCGTACTTCAATATATTGCTTAAACATACCGTACTTCAATATATTGCTTAAACATCCCGTACTTCAATATAGTGCTTAAACATCCCGTACTTCAATATATTGCTTAAACATACCGTACTTCAATATATTGCTTAAACATCCCGTACTTCAATATATTGCTTAAACATCCCGTACTTCAATATATTGCTTAAACATACCGTACTTCAATATATTGCCTAAACATCCCGTACTCCAATATAGCGCTTAAACATCTCGTATTTCAATATATTGCTTAAACATCCCGTACTCCAATATAGCGCTTAAACATCTCGTATTTTAATATATTGCTTAAACATCCCGTACTTCAATAAATTGCTTAAACATCCCGTACTTCAATATATTGCCTAAACGTCCCGTACTCCAATATAGCGCTTAAACATCTCGTACTTAAATATATTGCTTAAACATCCCGTACTTCAATAAATTGCTTAAACATCCCGTACTTCAATAAATTGCTTAAACATCCCGTACTTCAATATATTGCTTAAACATCCCGTACTTCAATATATTGCTTAAACATCCCGTACTTCAATAAATTGCTTAAACATCCCGTACTTCAATATATTGCTTAAACATCCCGTACTTCAATATATTGCTTAAACATCCCGTACTTCAATATATTGCTTAAACATCCCGTACTTCAATATATTGCTTAAACATCCATTGCTTAAACATCCCGTACTTCAATATATTGCTTAAACATCCCGTACTTCAATATATTGCTTAAACATCCCGTACTTCAATATATTGCTTAAACATCCCGTACTTCAATATATTGCTTAAACATCCTGTACTTTAATGGTAGTTGTATAAACTATTTTGTAGCACTTATGCTCTCCTTTTATTTAATTTCTGACCGCGTTTTGTTGATTATAAAGTGTATCATTCAGATAGGCATGAATATTTCATGGAACCGTATTTTACACTTTTGTGAACAATCTCTAAATCTAAATCCTTAAGTCCTAAAACAGGCGCAATGTGTTCACTGCTCGGGCGTATGTAGAATGACCAAAGCTAATTCAGTATAGAAAGAACTCTAAAGATCGTGGGCGCGTTGGACTTAACTTCGTTCATAAATCTGTCGGCTCGTTTATGTCTGTAGTGCGACGTTCTAACTGGTCGTACATCAGGAACTTATGTTTTCTGAAAATATATAATTAAAACCTTCAAAATAACGGGAGAGACTTTCTGAAGTGAATGACCCATGACTTTTGCGCTGGTCTTGTTTTCTTAAAAATTGTTCCAGTTTTTTAAAAAAAATGTCTATCGTGGTAATAATATTTGTCCATGTGCTGAAAAGGAATATGGTATATAGGTAAAGTTAAAAAAAAAAATCTATTAATTGTGTCAATAAAAGAATCTTATGTTATCTTATTTAATAAAAATAGGAATTAGATGTTAGAAACGGTATGGAAGGGATCTCACCAAGTTTCGATTGGATCTCACCAAGTTTCGATTCTGTAATATTCCATAAATAACTTAAATCCGGTTCCTTTATTTAATTTGTTTTTTTTTTAAATTCTATTTTAAATTTGTGCTGTTAAGATTTCATTTAGGTGAAACTAATTTTTTAAAGCCAAAATGATGAAATGTTATTTCTTATTGCTTGTTTTTTTTTTCCAGCTCAAAAACACGTGAACGGTATGGACATAGCACTTCAACGCTGACACAACCAACACACATATTTTTATCCTCCTTTTATTTCTTTGAGATTTAAAGAAACAAAAAAAAACACAAAAATAACAAATTCATCAGACTTGACTTAGAATGGAGACTTTAATGAAGTGCCCTCACTGTGGCACAATCGATTATTCCAAGTAAGCCCACCACATCCCACCGCCCACCAAGCCACACGATATACCATGGTGTATTTCTGGCAGAGGAAACAAAGGGCAGCTCTGACATCGACGGATATGACGTCACCAGCTCCTTCCTCGGCCTCATCATCCATCTTATCCTCGCTCGGACCGTCGTCTCTCTTCCACAAAGGTCGATCCCGCGGCAACAGTGGCCGGCAGCCGGACAACGGCAGCGGCAGCGGCGCTCTGACCAAGAACCCGAACATCCAGGCGCTAGAGAAACTCGAGTACTCCAGGCGAAAGCAAGAAACGGACCGACGCCGCGTGGCCGAAAGGGAACTGGACAGTCTTAATTTAAAAATTGTAAGTTCTTATTAACCTTTTCGGGGCGGGGAAGAAACTCGAGTACTCCAGGCGAAAGCAAGAAACGGACCGACGCCGCGTGGCCGAAAGGGAACTGGACAGTCTTAATTTAAAAATTGTAAGTTCTTATTAACCTTTTCGGGGCGGGGGGGGGGTGGGGGGCGGGGGTGGGAGGGGCTGACACACCGATCACGCATTTTGGTACCGGCATAAAAATCAGCCTGTTGTTTATCTTTATAAAATGAAATGCAAATGACGGAGAGATTTTGAAGACTTAAAAAAAAAAAATTGCAAAAAATTAAAGGATCAGTTTGATTGTAAAATATCCCTTGCCTCACTCACTTCGGAAAAACAATGTTTGCGCGAGATCCCACGGCGTTGTGAAGGATGGCGTGGTTAAGAAAGTAATTACGAATAGCGCAACGGACAGGATATTGTATTGGAAGGCATGGGTTGTTTTTGCATTAGATTCCAAGAGACAGGTATGGTTAAAACCCCGCTCAGACAGCTCGAAGGGGGAAATGGGACGGAGTTAAAGTGCATTCCATCTCATATCTTAGAGCCTGTCAACCACGGCTGTTGTTGAAATAATCTTTAAGAACTCCTTTCTGCGCTATCAGATGATTAATCAATATGAAGCAAATACTCGCGGGCAGAGAGTTTGCTATTTTTGGTTTAAATCTTAAATGCCAGGGTAATGTTGAAACTGTAGTGGTCTTAGTAACACAGTAACAATTAAGTTCGTAACTACAGTGAAACAATGTTGGCACAATGACAAAATAAACATTGGACACATTTGTTAACAATTTAATGAACTGAAAATAATGGATTTTTCTCCTACATCGGTTGCTATAGCTACACAAGGGAAACAATGGATGCTCATATGCATACGATACTCATAAACTAAAGATTTCATACACTTAGATCTAAGACACGATTCCTTTAGCCATGAGATGTCATTCCCTTAGCCATGAGATGCCATTCCCTTAGCCATGAGATGTCATTCCCTTAGGCATGAGATGTCATTCCCATAGACATGAGATGTCATTCCATTAGACATGATATGCCATTCCATTAGACATGATATGCCATTCCCTTAGTCATGATATGTCATTCCATTAGATATTATATGTCATTCCCTTAGATATGAGATTTCATTTCCGCAGAAATTGAGATATCATAACATTAGACATTCACTGACACAGTCTTATACACGAGATCCCAAAATCATTAAACTGAAATTTCAAACCCCCAGATATGATATGACATATCATACAGGCAACGGAATCTATGATATTTATTAATGATAGTACTTGTATATTTTGCCCAGACCAATCTTTCCATCATCTTACCCAATTGTTGGCTAATCTACCAATCTATATCACCACTGTATCTAAGCGCTTCACTTAAAAATATTGGCAATACTAAACATGCTATTAAAACAGTTACATACATTTATTTAAAAAAAAACCAAAAAAAAAACCACAGCTTTAAAATATACACACCACTCACCCCAGAAATTGTACATGTCAAGCCATGGATGGCACCCAGCAGCATGCTTTGTTGTTTTGTCCACATAATCCTTGTACATGAGCTTAGATCCCATACAACCCGCTGTTACTCCCAGTCAACAATAATGATCAAGTTGATTTTAAAAAAAAATTATTCAATCCTATCTAATCCCACTTTTTTGCTCCCCACCCCCCGGGCCACCAAATATAAGCCCTTCACGTGACTGAAATGTTGCAGTCACGTTGGCGTGACACTATCTACGCGTTGCTCTATAAGCGTGATTTCATAAAAAAAAGCACGGTGGCCGACATGAACATCCAGAGCCCCATGACGTGAGGGACAGGGTCATTTTAATGGCCAGCCGCCGGTTCATCACGTGGAAGTAAATCTTTCAGGCTTGTTTGGCCAGACTGGTGTCCAAGACGGATTTGTCTGCCTTGACCGGCGAGGATGCATGCACCGTAGATCAGGTTTGGTCTCATCCTGCAGTGAAGGTGGCGCTCAGATAACCACCGGAGCCGTAGATTAGGTTGGGATAAACGTGTACACTTGTTCACCACTGAGTTGGGATAAATGTGTACACATGTTATAATTGAGTTGGGATAAATGTGTACACTTGTTCACCATTGATTTGGGATAAATGCGTACACATGTTCATCAATGAGTTGGGATAAATATTTACACTTGTTCACCATTGAGTTGGGATAAATGCGTACACTTTTTCAACATTGAGTTGGGATAAATGTGTACACTTGTTCACCATTGAGTTGGAATAAATGCGTACACATGTTCATCATTGAGTTGGGATAAATGTGTACACTTTTTCAACATTGAGTAGGGATAAATGTATACACCTGCTGACCATTGAGGTGGGATAAATTTGTACGCTTGTTCACCATAGAGTTGGGATAATTATGTACACTTGTTCACCATTGAGATGGGATAAATGTGCGCACTTGTTCATCATTGAGTTGGCATAAATGTGTACACTTGTTCACCATTGAGTAGGGATAAATGTGTACACCTGCTGACCATTGAGGTGGGATAAATTTGTACGCTTGTTCACCATAGAGTTGGGATAATTATGTACACTTGTTCACCATTGAGATGGGATCAATGTGCGCACTTGTTCACCGATGAGTCATATGTTAATTAGCCTGAAGGAAAATTAAACAAATTAATTAAACACATTCCCCCCCCTCCCATTGTTTATAGCAGACACACAAAGAGCAAGAGCAATTAGATTCATTCAGATGTAATTTAATTAAAAAAAAAAATCATGTTACGTTTAAAACTTTTTGGAGAGTTTATGTTGACTAAATACAGCGTTGAACATTTTTTTTTGAGAGTTTATGTTGACTAAATACAGCGTTGAACATTTTTTTTGGAGAGTTTATGTTGACTAAATACAGCGTTGAACATTTTTTTTGGAGAGTTTATGTTGACTAAATACAGCGTTGAACATTTTTTTAATTTTGTTATTTTCGAATGATTCATTAGGTGATAATGCAACGTTACACGATGGCCCGCTCTTCCACCAGGGGCTGTCTGCGGTGGGGGGATGAAAACAAATCTTGGCCGGTGATACGCGGTGGCTTCTGTTGTGAGAAATTTATCTCTTGTTTTTAAGTTATTGGCTCGTTCACACAGTGCGCAGCAAAGGACGATTATCTCTATGGTGAAAATAATAAAGATTTGAAACGCAAAAAAAAAAAAAAAAAAAAAAACAGTTGCCAATTACAATTAGTAAGATTTAATTTAGTGATAATACAATTACAAAACAAAAGAAAATATAATTACAAAATCATCAACTTACAGTATGGTAGATCTTGTACCGGTACACAATTAGTACAATGTGCCAATTGATAATGATGAATGATCAATGCGAATAAACACATACAAGCACACAAAGAATAATACAATTGTCTCGTAAAGTTAATAATATATATCTGAAAATCTCACTCTCAATTCCTTATATATGTAGCGTAAGCAGTAAGCACTGCCTTCCAGAAAATACTCAGCATTTGTTTTCGTTTCTCGACAAATCGAGAACGTTCGACGAGGTAATGGAGACAGACAAACCATGTTTAATTGGTAGTCGGTAGTAAACAACAAACGTTAGTGTCTGCTAGGAATCTAATTTGGTGTCAAACAAAGTGCGCGCACGGGGAAAAGTGTCATACATAACAGCCGGTTTAACTTGATAACATATGTCTTACTTTCATTGTACAGCGTAGACATAACTCTATGGAGTAAAACTGATTTTGAATAGGTAACTTTACACGGCCTCCATGCCTTCCCCACCCACTTGGTAAAACTACTTCACATGAAGCAGTTACATTATACAATCGTATGAACTTATTAATACGCATATACACTGAGATACACACACACACACAATAGGGACTATTTTGAGCCTCTAGAATATTAATACATTTCACTTTTATGAGAGAAAAACTTTAGAGCCCTTGCCCTCGTTAGTAAATCTTGAAATGCTACAAGACACAAGATCGATGCCGTATCGTAAATATTTTAGTTTATCACCTCTTTGCAGGCCAACATGCCGTCCAATATTTATAATGGCAAATTGCTGGCACTGTCGAGACCAGTCAAGCACAGCTCAAAATCTTTGCCGGAGAAAGTAAACCTGGGGCACAATTTTTAAAACAGGAAAATGTCTTTCCGAGTTGTAGTTGTTTTGCTTTTTCCGAGGGATGCTGGGGGGGGGGTTAGCGATGGGTTGGGGGGATGTGGTAGCAGTCGAGGAAGGGAGTAGTGTTATAGTGGTAAAATTAATCCAGTCACCTGATCAAACTTTGTTGAATTTAAGCGTGTGACAGTGTGCACAAATAACAAATTGGGGATTCCCTCGATGACTCTTGCTGCTTAAGTCTATTGAAAAGCCAAATCCTTACGTATCTCATAATTAGATGAAAACGGAGAGTGATTTTTTTTTTTTTTCTAATCCTATGACCTAAAAATTTTAATAGTAAAAATGTTATTGGTGCTTCAATTTCCTACAAATCAATTTAAAAGAACATTGAAAAAGTAATTATACTTGTAACTAGCACCCATGGTAAAATTGTGACTAACACCCATTTGTGTTTGATTCGTATTGTTGATCAACAGGTGTCTACCTAAACTATATCACAAAATCATAAACAATAATTTTGCTTTCATTTTCTTTGATAATTTGAATTATAACCTTGACCTTTCTTTTACATCAAATAAATTTTTATTTCAACACGGTTTGTTATGGTTCTCGCTTGCGTTATTTTTATAGTCAGCTGCTTGACAAACCAATCCCCTGAATCGACAAACGAGTGTCTGAATCCGTAATACTAAGTTGTGACTATAATCATCAACGGCCTTCAGCTTTGGCCTTATTGTAAAACTTATCGAAATGACGCCAAACGGGCGAATACTACAGTGTCATAATTCGATTACTTTCCAAGCTCTACGGGACGCACGCTTATCTCGTCCAATTTGTTGTACTCCTGCTCACAGCGCTCAGCGTGCCACCCCCACCAACTCTATACGAAACTGCACAATTACCACACACACACACACAAACACACAACATCATCCTATTGTCCCGCCAAAAAAGTGCTCACATCAGATCAAACAGTTGTTACCAGGCTAATTACTGGCACTGCGCAATCCAGTTGGAGCATGCATTACGCTGATGAAGAAAACCGGGGTTTTATAGCTTTAATTAGTGTTGCCATCACGACACTGGTGACCAAACTTGGAGAAAAAAAAACAAGAAAAAAAAACAAAAACAAAAACAAAAAAAGTTTTTTGCCTAATAAGAAAATGTTCATTCCAGGACCCGTCATTGTGCCACGACGGCGCGTGGTTCATTCTAGCAAAAGAAACAGATACACTGTTGGACTTTTTTTCCCAACCCGGCGTGCAAGGTCAACAATTCAACTTTTTGCCATATTCACCTCCTGAAGACCGTTTGTGCTTTTTTGGTGTGTGGCCAGTGGCCAGTAAAGTTGATAAGTGAAAATGCCAAAAGAATAGCTATGACGTCAATGTCTTCTGCTCGAAATTATCATCTCATGGCTTGATGCCTATATTTAAGGCGTACGATGGGGAAGGGGCAGAGGGAGAGGGACTGCGTTCAGATTAAAGCAACGAGAAATAAAAAAAAAAAAAAATCTGGAATATTCTCTGTAGTATTTTTTGCCGTTAAAGGCCTTCAGGGGAACTAACTACGTTGTGTGTTATATTTCTTATACCATATTTACGGACACCTGACTGAGATCTCGACTGTCACCGAAGAAAGTGACTACAGGGCTCCGGTTCTCATTGCAGATGAATATAAAGTGAGGGAATCGATTACACCAATATTTCAGTCCATGCATGTCGCTGTATTTATCACTCTAGCTTGAACATTTTCCCCCGCTCGAAATTGGATCAGAGACCCTTGGTGTGTAGGCCTTGGGATGTTGTACGTAGTAATGGATCAGAGACCCTTGGTGTGCAGGCCGTGGGATGTTGTACGTAGTAGTGGATCAGAGACCCTTGGTGTGCAGGCAGTGGGATGTTATACGGTAAGGTCCCAATCTTATATCTCTAAAGTATTGTCATTGTTCAATGCACTTTCGAAAGAGTTCAATTGGAAAAAAGTGGCGGGGGGGGGGGGAGTCAAAGACGCGACGATCGTCTAACAAGATTTTTGTTCAAACTTTCATATCAAAGTCTTGATTCCTCCCCTACCTGCAACATTTTGGAAAGCAAATAGTTTTGGCAAACCGGACCCAGCGTATTTGACAGTTTTAATTTTCAGACCTACACCTCAGTCGTCGACGTTTTTTTCTAGTACACCGATGCATTTGAAAAGATAACAATATCAACACATAACAATATCAACGCATAACAATATCAACGCATAACAATATCAACGCAAAACAGCATCAACACATTTGCATTCTTAAACACACTTTATCTTTCAGAGATACCATTTCGTATCATCACAAGTTGACATCAGAGACTTGACATCTTTTCTCTCCACATACATTACGGTTTTCATATTTTACTAAATCCCTCAAATACACTCGAACTCTCTCATAAACTCTAACCACCAAAATCGACCGTAACCACCCCCACCAAATTTCCATAATAATTGTTCTACTTTCAACACGAATATCTCCCTACACATGTCCCCTTGGTCAGCATTTCTCAAATAAGGGCCGATTGGGCCATGGAGCCCCACAGAGGGCCACATCACATTTATGGGGGAGGGGGGCACACAGAAATTTTTTAAGATGTACTTTACGTTAATACAAAACAAATATATTGATTAAGAAGCAGAAATTTTTTTTTGAGGAACGCTGCCCAAAAGCTTTTCACCCTAACCCAACTAACGCAAATAACCCAACTAGCCCAACTAGCCCAACTAACCCAATTAACCCAACTAACCCAACTAACCCAACTAACCCAACTAGCCTAACTAATCCAACTAACCCAACTAGCCCAACTAGCCCAACAAACCCAACTAGCCTAACTAATCCAACTAACCCAACTAGCCCAACTAGCCCAACTAACCCAACTAGCCCAACTAGCCCAACTAACCCAACTAACCCAACTAACCCAACTAGCCCAACTAACCCAACTAGCCCAACTAGCCCAACTAACCCAACTAACACCAACTAGCCCAACTAACCCAACTAACCCAACAAGCCCAAGAAACCCAACTAGCCCAACTAACCCAACTAGCCCAACTA